>JBBJLR010013923.1:0-13545 GCA_037577145.1 Brachypetersius gabonensis
TTCTGTAAAGCACATTGAATGACCGTCTGTGTATGATAATGTGCTATATAAATAAAGTTGAACTTGAACTTGAACTAGATTGTTATGCTGTTTTAAATCTCAGGTCCAGTCCGAGATCAAGAAGAAGTGGCAGCGATGGAGGCTGGGCATTAGCATGCTGGATGATCAACGCAACACTGGCAGCCACACACCACAGGGGGGCACCGGGCTCCAGTGCCACCACGACCCCCCCTGCCAGCCAGACTGTCCTGAGGGGAGTGGCAGCCACCTGTGCTTGGACGCTCCACCTCCCTCCACCCAAGCCTCTCTCCACCAGCATCGCCATCCTGGGGCCAAGAAGGGCAAAGCTTACTGCTACATCTCTGCCAAGAAGCAGGTTCTGAACGGGTTAGACTCTCCACCAGGCCACTGCAGGCTGGAAGGAGCAAACAGATACTCTGAGAGCTACTGTTAGGAGCTGTGGAACAAAGACCTTGACGGATGGAGTCTATAAAGATCTACAAGACAGCATTCTCAAAACCAGATAACTTGGGAATTCAGTTTACAGATACCCCTGTGACGGGGCTTTGAATGAACCTTAATCTGAACGATGATCTGAATTTTGTCGATCTTAAAGTGCATTGAGGAAACAGGGAGGTCCTTTCTTTAATTACTTTTTTTTGGTTTTCTACCTCTTTACCTCGCTGGTGATTTCTGTTGAACACCACCTGTGGACCAGCTCTCTCAAGCAAGTCTGGACATGAGAAGGTCAGTCCAATAAAAGTTTAATGAGAATTTTCTGGCCTGAAACTAAATATATTTATGGAGCAGACTAAGTGAAGTACAAAAAGACCCACCGACACACATATCCTACCGAGAGAGTATGACGAAAGAGTATCACATTCGTAGAATCCCAGAAGGCCACAGTGAATGATGGTTTTTGGCTGATATAATGTATATATGTCACCATCCACCACCTGCTATTTATTGATACCTAAAATAGTAAATGAGATGTGGTTTGATGTGATAAACTGTACATCAGCTCGTGTGACAGTTTTACTGGAGGCATTAACATGCATTGACCCCTAATGTTGCCATTCCTGTACTTAAGCAGGACTTATGTAAGAAAAGGCTTTCACCTACAGTCTTAAAGTGCTGTATTACATTTACAGGCATTCAGGTCTGCCCACACAACAGGCGCTCTAATCCATTCATTATAACACAGCATTCCACGGAGTGGCCTAATACCCACCGCTGTGCCATAGCAGAGATCACAACACTGTACTGTATTTATACCACAGGGTTCCAGACAGTTAGGCCAAGCTGTTTAGAGAACATTAAAGCCAAGCCGTTGAATTTCGCCTAGGAAGAGAGACGGGAAGCGGATGAAAGGTTTAGCATCTGAACCGAATGCCTATTTTCTGTTTAATGAAATCCAAAGGCCAGCCCTCTGTTTGAAGGACCAACATCGGAAATACTTGCTTTTTACTGCCCTACTAAACAAATTATAACAGAGAATCAGGTGAAAATTGTTGTTGATTGAAAAGTGCTAGTTGTGGTGCTGAATAACAATTTGTTTAACACACATACACGCGCACACACACACACACACACACACACACACACACACACACACAACAACGACAATTCAAGGCTGTTAATCATATTCGAATCCCCAATAAATTAACATGAAAAATAAAGCTGGTGGCATTAACATAAGCATTAGACACAATATGTAGCATCGATTTCAGCATTTTGTGGAGTTACTTATGGTCACGTTCTTTCCAGTCGATGCGTTTTCTGTAAGGGCTCATGCTCTCTATACACCACATAAAAATGTTTGTTACTCACCACAACAACATTCAGAAATTACAAAACTGTGCCACAGTATTTACCAAAGCCAGTATTTCAGTTGGTGTATTCCTTGAGCGCGGTAACACCGCATGCCTCACCCCTGTGCTTCAGTGTACTGAGCTCAGAAGTCTCAGAGCTTCAGCCAAACATAAATACACCAGAATGTCAACGATACGCCCGTGGGTGAGCCTTACTGAACATATGGCTCGGCTGAAAGGCGCCCTCCTTCACCTCGGCCCGGCTCCGGTCCTGCGCTGTGTCACAACATCAATTAATAATCCATTTTCTTCTGTAAGGAATGTAATATTACTGAAATAAGACCTTTCCATCGAGGCTATTGATCTACTATTGAGTCATTTGGCCTGTCCCACCACCTCAGTTTATCTCACACACATCTCGCCAAGGTCATTCCATATCAAAGCAACACACGCCATCTAGTGGACGCAGGCAGGAGCGTACACAAAGATATCAGATTTCTTTCCCCACTTCTGATTAAAAGCCTTACATCATCCCTCCTGTGCTGATGTTGCCTAACTGTATCGTGTTTGATGGCTTGGTATGGATTTGTTCCTAAAAAAACTGTAATATAATGTTTAGTATTTTGAAGGTGGATATGATAATAAAAGAAGTGATTAATTCCTATTTCTCACGCACCCTTACTAGAGTCCTATTATTATTTTATTATTATTATCATTACTATTATTCCTTTCTTTAAGTTCTCTGGTGCCAGGAATGGCATAAAGCCTTATTCAGTGACCAGGGTTGGTATGTAACAGAATACAGTCGAGTGTCCAGTATTTTTTAACAATTATATACAAGGTTGTAAAGAAACATCATTAAGGCTTCTTAAGGAATGAATTTATATTTATTTCCAGCATATTTATTTCCATTCAGTGAGGAAATCCTGACCCGATGAGGTACACTACCGGTCAAAAGTTTGGACACACCTTCTCATTCAATGTTTTTTCTTTGTTTTTATTTTTGTTATAGTATGTTTTGTAATAAGGTAACAATGGCCTGTTAATTAAACACCATTACAGGTCGATTCCTCATGAATCTGAGTGAAAACATGCCAAGAGTGTGCAAAGCTGCCATCAGAGCAACAGGTGATGTTTTCAATATTAATCTACAATGTAGCCCATAATAAACACAGAGGAAATCGATGAATGAGAAGGTGTGTCCAAACTTATGACTGGTACAGGGGGTCCTTGAGTTATAAAAGACTTGACATACAGCATTTTGAGTTCATGGCGCTCACTCCCACTCGACTTGCACCGTTATCCTCGTACTTATCCTCGTACGTACTTACGCTTACTTGTGTTTTTTTATTTTACAGCTGTGTTGGGATCAGTAAGTGACTCAGAATAGGGTGTGTTTCAACATACACCAAAATCTAGGTCACAAGATTAAATAATAAGAACCTTGTAAACTGCATTCTCAGGCTCGACTTTCTCAGATTTTTAAAAAATCTTAGTTAATTTTGTTTAAATTTAGAAAACAAAGCAGTTTCTAACGCAACAAATTATTTATTTTCTTGAAGAATTCTTCTGTATCCAAGTTCACGGAGCTGTTACATTTACATTAAAAAAGCTCATTAAATATTGAAAAATAGATCTTGGTTCTTGGTTCAAAAAGATTCTCATAGTTGATGATGATGATGGACTGATGCTGATTGTCACTGATGTCTATGTCCTGCTCACAGCATAGCACTGGTAGGAGCGAGGCAGGCGGCCAAAGCTGCAGGCCACAGGAGTCGTGTCGATCTCCTCCAGCGGCTGAGTCGCTTTAAAGGTGAAGCGCTGGAGGAGGGAAGTGAAGAAGATGAAGAGCTCCACCCGGGCCAGAGCCTCACCCAGACAGGCCCGTTTTCCTACCCAACACACAGGGAGCAGCATTAACATCATTGTCTGGAATGCTATCATATATTTAAAACTGATCCACCTAATGTACACTTCTCAAAATGCTTTTGTTGTGTTGTATGACAAAGGATCTTTGACTTGATAGTGGAACCCTTTGTGGTGCTCCATAGAACTATTTTAAAAAGCCTAAAAACTATATTCCACAATTTCTCCATAAAAACTTGCAAGGGGTCGTTTAAAACTTCAAAGGATTCTTTGAGATCTTGGGTCCAAATTTAATAATTGCCTTTACCACTTCACCACTTTTTATGGGTGTGGAGTGAGAACTAACCTCTCATCAATTGTGGAAGGTTCAGACACATTCAGCTTTACAACACATGCAGTGGCCTCTTAATCACATTAAATTCCAGACATGAAAGCAGAGATGGGGACTCGAGTCACACTTAAGTCGCACAAACAAAGACTTGAGACTTGACTTTAGACTTCATCCCAGTCCGAGTCAAGTCTCGAGTCGTTGAGGGCTGTGACTCGCACACTTTCCAACGACCCAAAAACCATTCACCACACCCATTACTTTTGTCCAAGGTGAACGGTTTTCGAGGGGTCGTTGGAAAGGGGTCACCGAGCTCCATCTAACTGTGCAGTTTAACATTTAGAGTGAGAGATATATTTTTCATATTTAACATTTAGATTTAAGATCATTTCAGGCAAATCCTCCATGTTGGTGAGGGCATATCACAGCACGCAGCCCCGCCCCCTGTTAAGTAATAGCCAATTGTAATCGGAGGGTGTGGTCAATTAGCATATCTTCTAAACATTTACAGCTCAAACATCCCATATTTAGAGTCACCGTTTGTAAACATTGCCACTCAAAGACTCGAGACTTGACTTGGACTCGGTAAAAATGACTCGTGAACGTCTCTGCATGAAAGACACATTTAAACTTATATTTTTTCCATACTTTACATTTTTCTCCCCAGTTAGTTATGTCTGTTTCCACAAGGTTCCCTTACACAATAACTGCATGAGGGAAGCACAATGTCTCAGTCACATGAAGACGCCTTTGGAGGACAATATTTAGCTCACCCATCCCGAACACAACAAACGCGTCATTCTTCACGAATCTTCCTTCCTCATCCAGGAAGTTCTCTGGGTCAAAATGCTCTGGGTTTTTCCACAGTTTGGGGTCCGAAAGCACAGAAGAGAGCAAAGGAAGAACTATGGTTCCCTAAACAAACATAAATGATACAAACTTGTTCAATGTGCTCTCGTTAGTTCTGTAATAGGCTATGTGCATATTTCAAGGTACCTTGGGAATGAAATAGTTTTTAAACTGAGTGTCGTTGAGCATTTTATGTGGAACGGAAGTAGGGGAAAGGTCCATACTGCGCTGAACCTCATGGACGACTGCGTCTGTATATGGCATCTTCTGTCTGTCATCAATGGAGGGTTGCCGGTCGGGCCCCACCACCTCATCAATCTCCTTCTGCACTCGTGCTGTTAAGAATGACAGCGAGAGGGTCAACAGCTTCTGTCTAATGATCTTAACTCACATCACTACATTCATTCTGGATCTGCTCAGTGCAGAACCAGTGCTGTAAAAATAACTGACTACACTTCTCTTTAAGGCTGAGGCCATGTCCACATGCGAGTACAACTGTATTAATGCCACCAGCCCAGCGGTGGCGGTAAAACACTGAACAGTTGTCAACCACCATAAAAGGTGTCTTGCCTGCTCTGTCTTGTCCTGTATTTTAGTGTTTCAACCCCCCACCCCTTCAAATTTTCCAGTTCTCAGTTTATGGGTAGAGAGAGTTATTTCAATGTTTCTTTTGTGTACGAGTCTTTACACACTGCTAATGCTAACCGCGAATTCTAACGGGTTTTCTCTCTCTCTCTCTCTCTCTCTCTCTCTCTCTCTCTCTCTCACACACACACACACACACACACAAACAAATAAACCAATATTTCCTACCTTATTCATGACTTAACTGAGCATCAGCACAGAGAGCTGTCTTGTTCTTTTGTGTACGAGTCTTTGCCTGCTGCTAATGTTAACCGATAATGCGAACGTTTCTTTAAGAAATAAAGTTTTCTGATTATGATTATTTATTTACCTTTACATTTTCTTTATGGGTAATGCATTACATTGAGTTTAAAATAAAGTTACACTATAAAAATAGGGATTTTTAGGCATTTTCTAACCAAATTACAACAACGCGGGTGCTCTCGGAACGTAACCCCCGCGAAAAGCGGGGGATTACTGAATTTCTGAAAATGCTGTCTATAAAGTACGGCAAGGCACCAGAAAGCGATATAAACCGTACAGCACTGGTGACCAATCAGAAGCCTTGGGGGGGGGACATCATTACAGAGATGTCCTTGTTGAATATAAGAGCGTCCGAAGCGACTCTTACGTCTCTGTCCTTCATACTGGAGGGACAGAAACTCCTCCTGAGTGTACACAGGCCAGAACTCCTAACAAGGCTGAGAGCAGTATGACTCTGGAAACGTAGAGATTGTGGATGTAAACGTCATGTCAAATCTTTATTTTTACACCAAAATGTCGTTTACATTTGTACAAGAGGCCAAAATGCATAGAAAAACCTCCGCTTTCAGAAACAGCCGTGCACGTGTGGACATGGCCTAAATGTGCTACAGAACGTCCATGACATGATACTGGTCACCTTGGATATCTGGGTACTTCATCATGAGCAGCAGGCCCTGTCTGAGGGTGGAGGACGTGGTCTCAGTACCAGCACTTAGAAGGCTCCACAACGTGCTCAGCAGGTTATTCATATTTAGTTCACTATTAGGATTGTGTTTCTCCTGCAGAAGAAAAAACTCAATCGTTATGAAAGGCAACAGGACTGCCTCAGTCATGCTTTCTAATTTGTTAAAGTTTGTTCAATTATATGGTTAAAATTATATGATATATAGTCTTCTGTACTACCTGCCCTAAAAACTACAAACAAATATCTAGTTAAACAAGAGCACATAGTTCAGCTTATAATCTCGATTTTCCATGCCTGTTCAGTTTCAGTATACACTATATGTACAAAAGTATTGGGGCACACCTGTTTTTCAGGGTTTGGGTCTCTTACTTCCAGTGAAGAAGAATCTTAAAGCTCCAGCAGACCAAAACATTCTGGACAGCACCATGCTTCAACTCTGTGGACCCAGTTTGGGGAAGAACCTTTTCTATTCCAGCAGGACTGTGTCCCAGAGCACAAAGCGAGCTCCATAAAGACCTGCTGGAGGAGTTCAGTGTGGAAGAACTTGACTGTCCACACAGAGCCCTGACCTCAACCCCATCCCGCACCTTTGGGATGAACTGGAATGGAGATTGCGATCCAGACCTTCTCGCCCAAAATCACTGCCTGACCTCATAAATGCTACAGAATGAATGAATACACAAATTCCCACAGAAACTCCAGAATCTTGTGGAAAGTCTTCCAAAAAGCGTGGAAGCTGTTAGAGCTGCAAAGGGGGACCGACTCCATATTATGGATTTAAATACAGTGTTAAATACAGTATTATAAATGTCTGTTGATGTAATGGTTAGGTGTTCCAATACTTTTGTCCGTATAAGGTCATTAGGATGACTGTGTCACTACTACTATTCTTCTGATGTTTTCTTTATTGTTATTTTTTAATAATAAAAAAAACATTGCTTCTTGTCTGAGCCTGTATTGAATTTGCCAAAATTGCAATCCTTAAACGTTTATGAATATCTAGTGTGTTGTGCGTTCATTTGAGTCTTGTGGTCAAGAGAGCACGGTGGGGTGAGTCTCCTTAACAGTGTATGTGTCTCAGAGTGAGCACTGTGACGTCACAATCATTCAGAACAACAAGAGAGTCCTGCGAAGTTAAACACACACTATACATAAACCACATTTAAGATGGTTATTACATTTAGGGTCAGTTATTAAAAGAAAAGATGTGGCACTGTTTATTGTAGCTTAATTAGAAATAATCAGCCCTTGAATGCGGCCACGTTCACTTTTTTCCACCTGTTTTCAGGCTAGAGAGGTTCGCTCCTTTAGTTTTCAGCAGTCATTGACTATAAATGTCTCGGTAGGAGACAGCAAGTTAACAGCTATAAAACCACTGGCTTTATAGAAACTGCACAATCACACATTACATTTTCACAATTACACATCACATTTTTACAATCATACATCACGTTTTCAAAATCGCACATCACATTTTCACAATCACACGTCACTTTTTCCACAATTGCACATCACATTTTCACAATCACACATCACATTTACACAATCACACGTCACTTTTTCACAATCACATGTCACATTTTCACAATCACACGTCACTTTTTCACAACCATGCATCATGTTTTCACAATCACACATCACATTTAAACAATGAAGTCACATTTACACAATCACACGTCACATTTTCACAATCACACGTCACTTTTTCACAACCTTGCATCACTTTTTCACAATCACACATCATGTTTTCACAATCACACATCACATTTAAACAATCAAGTCACATTTACACAATCACACGTCACATTTTCACAATCACACATCGCATTTTCACAATCATGCATCACTTTTTCACAATCACACATCGCATTTAAACAATCAAGTCACATTTTCACAATCACACGTCACATTTTTTAGTGGTCTTGAAGCTGAAGGTCAGGAATTATTTGCTGTGAACCAACAGACATGGAGACAAGCTCTGAGAGGAACTCTGTGTGAAAGAGAATAGAGAAAAATTTACCTCCCCCATTCGAATAAGAAAGGCCTCAATGAAGTCCTGTGGTGAGGCAGAAGGATCCAGTGTCTTCAGTCGAGCCTCTATCTCCAGATTAAGTAAAGCTCTGACCTTCTCCACTGCCGCAAACATTCTGTGCAGTTGCCCTGGGAAGAGGCCAACAATTTTGGGGAAAATGTTGTAGGCCTGAAAGATGAAAGAATACAAAAATATTGGTGGATATTTGTAGGCTTAAGGTTGAAAGTGGATGTAAATTTGTATAGTTTAAACATCATTTGTATAAGTTTTTTTTTATTATTATACTGTGGAATGGCATCGGTCCCATGAAAGTACAGCATCAGGGCTGGGTCCTCTTATTGATTAACCAATGTAAGCCATTGAATTACTATGTGGAATATATTGGGACTTTTTTCAGTTTTTTTGCATGTATGAATGCTCTGCACTCTGATCTGTTTTCTGAAACTACAGCCCTTATTTTACTTCAGTTACACTTATAGTAGTAAGTGAAAGTCATACTACTGCCACATAGACTTAAGAGAAGCAGTTTTATGTGGTTAACTACAGTTTGACATTTTTTGTCACTGAATTGATTTTTGACTTAACTTTCACATTTCATCTCTAACTGGAGGGAGGAATGGGTTTATTGAGTAGTAACATCAAGTCCAAAAGAAAATCACAAACAGTACAAAGATGTACCTTTCGTTTTACTGGGCATGGTTAATAAGAATATTGCATTCAAACTAATGAAAAAACAACTGTTTCACAAAAATCAGACTAAATAAACAGGAATGGTAGAGGAATACCTGTCCTAGAGGACTACTTAGAATGTTGAAGTAGCCATCCAAAGCTTTTATCACGAGTTCTAGCTGCGGATCACCAGATTTAAATCTCTGTCCAAGTATTACTGAGCAGATCACATTGCACACTGCTTCAGATATCAGGTCTTTGGGATTGAAAGCAGAATCTGAAGGGAAAAAACACAATTAACGCTGACATTATTGTTGACAGTAATTGGTTTCATAACTTAAAATGTGTCAATGCAAAAATGATACGTTACAAACAGTTTTGCATGTTACTGTGACGTCTAATCAGCGGCCACAGGGGGGCGCTGGGGTTTAGGTTTGGTTTATGTGGTGTTAAACTCTTATTTTGGTATCCTGAGTACACCAGCTGGGTAATAGCCGAGATAGGTTCCAGCTGCTGGTGACTAAGTGTTTGTGTGTTGTTATTGGTTGAATAAGTGGTCATGTATTGTATTTAAGTTCTGTTTAGGTGGACCATAGTGTCGGTCCACCGTTACCCTTACCTTCCATTACTATTGCCTTTCAGTTTTGTGCAAGTATCGGCCCTAGAGCCAGGTTTGAGTTTTGTTTAATAAAGAAAAAGACAAAAAGATGGAAGCCTGCCTCGGTACCTGTTTTCAGTGGGACGTGACAGTTACTGAACAACATTCCATAACATCATATGGTACTCGAAACACAAAAACACAAGTGGTGGATGAGAAAGTGGGAAAACCCTTTTTGAGTATACTTACTTTTCTACCACTATTCACTGAATTTTAACAAATAATGAAGATTTTTTTTTTAAATTGGTGTAATAGAAATCAATTCCAAGATCCATAAATGTTTGTATCTTCAGTTTTTGTTTAGTTAATTACTACTGTGATACTCTGGATAAAGTTTTTTTTCTGCTAGCCACGATATGAGACACACGCTATGTGGTTCACATTCACTTCTCACACTGTGTTTAATACGCAGTTGGCTCCTCTGGGGTGTACCTTCATTTCCCAAGTTGGTTCTTCAAGCTGTTTTCTAATGTGAACATTTAAACAGTGTGAAACAATATAAAATGAGCAGAAAAAGAAGTGAAGTTACATAGCAGGTTCCACTAACTGGGCGATAATCTTTACCATGGTCATAGTTAAAACGGATATTGCCACCATTAATCCTTGTTTGACTAGACTAACTAATTTAAAACATCAATTAAATTAATACGTGCATGAGCTAGATTGCTGCTATGATAATATTGAGCCATGTCTGAGAAAATAGTGTCAGGAATGAGGCATTGTAGCAGTATTTAGTAGTATTAAATAACTAACTACGTAAATAAATAAATAAGTAAAGTATATATAGTCACACGTGAACACAACACACAGTGTGAAATTCTTTCTCTGTGTTTAACCCATTCACCAAGTAAAGCAGCGGATTCGGTACCTTACTCAACGGTACCTTAGTGGTGACACTATCAGTGTTGGGATTTGAACCCACAACCTTCTGTTTGCAGGGGCAACTCCCTAACCACTAGGTCACCAGCTGCCGCAAAGAGTAGATGAAACCTTGAAACAAAAACACAAACAAACGCATGAAAATTTACATGTGGCATACACACAAGTACACGAGACTAATGAGGATCATGTAACGAGGGGTTTGTAATGAGGGGGTTTGTAATGAGGGCTTTGTAACGAGGGGTTTGTAACCAGGGGTTTGTAATGAGGGGGTTTGTATGAGGGGGTTTGTAATGAGGGGTTTGTAACGAGGGGATTGTATTGAGGGGTTTGTAATGAGGGGATTTGTATAGAGGGGTTTGTAATGAAGGGTATATAACGAGGGGTTTGTAACGAGGGGGTTTGTATTGAGGGGTTTGTAACGAGCAGTTTGTAATTAGGGGGTATATAACGAGGGGTTTGTAATGAGGGGGTTTGTATTGAGGGGTTTGTAACAAGCAGTTTGTAATTAGGGGGTATATAACGAGGGGTTTGTAATGAGGGGGTTTGTTTTGAGGGTTTTGTAATGAGGGGTATATAATGAGGGGTATGTAACAAGGGGTTTGTATTGAGGTGTTTCTAAAGAGAGGTTTGTAAAGACAGGTTTGTAAAGACAGGTTTGTAACAAGGGGTATGTAATGAGGGGGTTTGTAATGAGGGGTGTGTTTTGAGGGGTTAGTAAAGAGGGGTATATAACAAGGGGTTTGTATTGAGGGGTTTGTAAAGAGAGGTTTGTAGAGACGGGTTTGTAAAGAGAGGTTTGTAGAGACGGGTTTGTAAAGAGGGGTATGTAATGAGGGGTATGTAATGAGGGGTATGTAATGAGGGGTATGTATGATGGCTGTTTTCTTCTCTTCCCGAAAACAGGTGCATAAAGGGAAAACGGAATACAGTAAGGAGGGAAAGCTGTTGTGTCCAGAAGAATGCGAACGGCAGAAAGAATAATCTCAGCCTGACTGATAACGTGGTGCGTGTGAGTTTTTGAAAATGCATATTTTTGAGAGTGCAAAGACTGCTTCCGACACAGAGACTTCACAACCTGTGTGTTTAGAAGCCCTGCGAGGGGGGTGGCGCCCTACCCCTACCCCTGGGTCTCCCTCTGGGGGCTGGTGTAGGTCTGGCTGGACCCAGACACCACCACATTCACATAAATATTCAAATATACTCATTAAAATGATACAGGCCAAACTCACTACCTGATGGTGAAGAAGGCATTTGTTTCCTGAGTGAGATATCCGGAGTTGTTTTACAGCTATAGGTCTCTTGCAGAGCAGGGACTATTTTTCTTGTTTGCTTTTCAGTCTGCGTTTACTTAGATTCTTTGGACTCTGATCTCTTGGCATAGGCTGAACTTTGAACTTTTGTAACCGCTGTGTCATTAGAAAAGCACAGCATCTTGTTTGGTGGTTAGAAACAATACCAAAAGCACATAGACAGAAGCACATGGGACAGACAAGACACACTTATCTTCCATCTACAGTGATATTTACATTTTTTATGACACCGTTAATTTTACACTATAGTACAATGTAATGTAGCTGCTGTTTCTTTGCTATTATCTTATGGTTTATAAGTCTTTTTGCTGATTTGAGTTCATGTGAACATAAAATAGGATGAAAATGTGGAGGTTAAACATTAGGACACAGCAGAAGACTTGAAACACCTTCATTTAGCTTTTTGCTCATTTTGACAGCTTATAAAACACATTAGTGGGGTTCTACCTCCAAACAAGCTGAGAGTTTCCACCAGACAGGCAGCCTCTTCCTTCACCTTGTCCTCGATGCTGCGCCGACCCATGCCAAAGTTTTTAAGAGTCAAGAGACTGAACCGGCGGAGCTGCTTCCACCTGTCGCCATTGCTCACCAAAACACCTGCAGAGCGGCAAAACCATTCACACACAGTGTGGGATTTAAGTGTATTATCTTTTGTACTAACCAGGTTTTTGCTTAAGTGACCTTAATGATAACATCTGCTCAGTGCCTTAACATTCTTTTTGTATTAAGCGGCAGAACATTAAGATCTAGGGTCAGTAGGGCTCATTTAGATAAGCATATCAGTCTGGCAGGCGAGGGAGCACACTTGTTAATCTGTCAAGCAATAGAAAGTATAGTCTGCCCAGCAACAAGTAAGAAATACTTCCATAATAGGTATTATAATTAGGGCTGAAACGATTATTCGAGTAACTCGAATGATTCGATTATAAAAAATGTTCGCAGCAAATTCTTTGTATCGAGGCTTCGTTTAATTCGTCACCAAAGTCCACCTGCTGCGTGTGACCCGGGGAACATGCTATTTTTGTTGCAGGGAGTAGGTTTTTTTGCAGGAAGAAGAGCACACAGCTCAGAGCAGGAGATATGAAGTAAAGCCCAGCGCGGGACTATTTTTTTAATCCCGCTCACGCAGAATTTCTGACGATTCCCACACGCTCTCCTAGTCGCTTCCGCCGCTTCCCCAGTCATATATGAAAATATATTTAATAAGTTAAAAAACGATCAATGTTCTATTATTGTTAGTTAGTGGCGCACACTGGCTCTGTCACACTGGCTGTGAAAAACAAAGAGAGTCGTCCTCATTCCTGTAGTGGGTGGAAAACGTGCCGAATATTGCCAACAAGAAATAATAGGGCGGCAATATTGTTTTTTAGTCTGCAGCAGAAAAGTCTTAAAGTGCATCAATTTGCCTAAAAATTATAATAAAATTTTTATTCGTATTTAAACTGTAAACAAGTTTTGACCATTTAATGCAAAAAAAACATATAATCAATAATTAATTCAAATTGATCAGCAACATTTAAACTCAGAAGCACAATAATAATAATAATAATAATAATAATAATAATAA
>JBBJLR010013933.1:0-13545 GCA_037577145.1 Brachypetersius gabonensis
AAAGGATTTTAAAAACCTGCGTTAACGCGCGATAAAATAATTGTCGGCGTTAAGTAAATAATGCGTTAACGCAATAACGCGTTAACTTTCCCAGCCCTAATATATATATACACACACAAACACACACACACACACACACACACACACACACACATATTTAATTTAAAAAGTGAATACAGTGATTAGGATGTTTTGTGTATTGATTTGGAATCTTCCAGCAAGGCAGTCACAGCAGAATCCGCTCTTTTCTCCACCCCCCTTTTTTCTGCTGAGGTGTTTGTTCTCGCTGTTCCATCTCCAAAATGTGTGGGGCTCATCTTTCAGTGCTTATTTACCCACTCCTCCGCCTCCCCTCCTTTCTCATTTTGCAGGTGTTGAAAGGGCACGACGACCACGTCATCACCTGTCTACAGTTTTGTGGAAACCGCATCGTCAGTGGCTCAGACGACAACACACTGAAAGTCTGGTCTGCTGTCACGGGAAAGGTCAGCACACTCTCATATCTTCATTTACTTAGTGAGCCCACGTTCGATATACGTCAAGTTTTAAAGCACTTGCACACCTGTATTCACCAAAACCAGTCCTCGTTCATGATCGTTTTCCAACCTTAGAATTAAACAGGCCGTTTTCTTGTACTGTAACTTTACAAGAAAGTCTGATCTATGTAAATAAGCTCTGCTCTGATTGGCCCTCTTTCCAAAAAGCAGGCAAAGCTGAAACACTCCTTATAACTTCAGTGTGAATGGGTCGTGCTAAAATACTAGCGGCTGAATAGATTGGTGCGTAATGTTGTAGTTTATGGCTCAGAAAAGAGGAATTGTAGATGGTTTTACAACTTGTATGAATTAGAAAGGTAACTATACATTAAAAAAAACTATCAAACTCCATAGAGAAATGTGAGAAAATGATGGTTTGGACCCTTTAATAGCATTTTTTACCTTCATTGTAGCCAACGAATGTTGTAATGCTTTACACACGAAGATAAAAAAAAATTTCATTAAATTACCTGCATGTTAGTTTCTAAATGAAATTTTTAAATATATCTACAAATGTCTTTAAATATAAGTGTGCTCATCTAAGAATGTCATAAAATGTACTCGTTTTTGCTTATTTTATTTTTTTAAGTAATTTCATGCAGTGAAAATACTCCAGTAATTAAAAGTTTTAAGGTTAATGTGACTGCTTTTACCCATCTGCCAATAAAATAAGACTTTGTTGACATTTGTTTTTGTAAAACAGCTAGTAATAAGTTCATTTTTATGTTTGGAATGATGTCAAAGAGGAGCTTTTTGTTGCTGTCTGTGTATAGATTGCTTCTGGGTTTTTTTTTTTGGTTTTTTTGGTCAGTTACAGCCATTTTTTTTTTAAGTTCAGAGGTGGTAAATGCTTTTATTTGATTTTGTATTGGCCTTCAAGCGTTTTTACATTTTTATTCATTTATTATTTATTCCCGAATCGACCCCAAAACAGTGTTTCGTGCCACTGAGCAGATTCAGCAGGGCTTCACTCCTCCTCTCATCCCTCCATCTTTACACATCCCTGCTCGCTCTCAGGGGAGCTGAGTGTCACGACACATTTCTCTGCTGTGTGTGTGTTACACTCTCTCTCACACTCCCCCTGCAGCAGCGCTCCCGCAACACGGTCGTGAACTCGTCCGGAAAAACTACACATTATTGTCCTCATCAATTATTCACTCAGGACACGGAGACGGACATGGAGATGAGTGTTAGTGGAGAAAAATACTCACTCAGGGACAGACAGTCTCTCTCTAGCTTTCCCTCCATGTGTCTCTTCATTTTATCTTTTTTTTGTTCTCTCTTCCTCTCCTTCTATTTCATTTTTTCTCTAGCTGTCTCTTTTTCTCTCTCGCTGTCCCTCTCTTTCTCTCTCTCACTCTTTTACTCTCGCTTACTCTCTCTAGCGGTTTCTCCTACTCTTGCGCTCTCTCGCTCTCTTGCTCTCTCTCGCTCTCTTGCGCTCTCTCGCTCTCTTGCGCTCTCTCGCTCTTTATCTCGCTTTCTCTCGCTCTCTTGCTCTCTCTCGCTTACTCTCTTGCTCTGTTTCTCCTTCGCTTGCTCGCGCTCTCTCTAGCTCTCTTGCTCTCTCTCGCTCTCTTGCTCTCTCTAGCTCTCTTGCTCTCTTTCTCCTTCGCTCTCTTGCTCTCTTTCTCCTTCGCTCTCTTGCTCTCTTTCTCCTTCGCTCTCTTGCTCGCGCTTTCTCTCGCTCTTTGCTTCTCTCTCACTCTCTCTCTGTATATTAAGTATTGATGGTTCTAGCTGACTCAGTGACATGCACCCTGTGCTGCTGGTTTAAAGTGGGGCCGTTAAAGTGGATGTTGTGTGTACATTTGAGGGGTCTGTGTGTTTATCACCTCCCGACTCCATTTCCACTTTGGGTCTAATGAAACCTACTCTTGTCCTCCATAATAGCACAATATTCTCTCTCTCTCTCTCCTCTCTCTTCCCTAATCTGCTCCTTTACTGTTTAAGGACAGTCTTGAGAAGAATTTCTAGCCTCGTTTTTGGGAAACTGCTTTGCTTTTTTTTTTTTCTTCAAATGGTGGGCTAATTAATTTTGTCTAATTTGGATTAGCTTCAGCTGCCACAGTCCAGTTCACTTGGGTAGCATTTTAAACTATACACCCATGATTAAGCCCCATCCACACAGCAAACATTGTTCAGGAACAATTTAAGGAACAAAGCTTTCAAGGTGCAACCTGGCCTCCATATTTCCCTGATTTTCTCAATACATCTGTGGGGTGTGCTGGTGAAACTAGCCCGATCCGTAGAGGTCCTACTTACAAGATCATCTTAAATAGTCCTCTGTAATGTCCTTGTTCCGTATCTGTGTGGCCTAGTGGTTAGGGAGTTGCCCCTGCAATCAGAAGGTTGAGGGTTCGGATCCCAGCATTGCTAGTGTAATCACTGAAGGACATTTGAGGGAGGTACTGTCCCCCACACGCTGCTCCCTGGCGCCCCTCCTTGGTGGCAGCCCACTGCTTCACTTGGTGAACGGGTTAAATGCAGAGAGAAAATTTCTGTGTGCTGTGCTGTTCACCACAGGGGCCACTTTACATCAGGGTCCATCCTTAAACAGGACAGAACTGTTTCTGTGGGATGAAGGAGACGTACACAACATTATGGTTTTAATGTTATGTGCTGCTCACTGATCTGTAGCCAAAAGTGTATCTAAAAGCACAGCTGTAAAGATAATCACAAAATATATGAAAGTTTACTGATGTGTTTGCATTGAGTGTAAATGAGTTACACACTCGAAATGCCTGTAGTTACGTGAACTGAGGTTTTACAGCCTTCTGTAAAGATTATCCTCACAGAAGTGAATACAGAAGAAAATATTTGCCCAAGTAGGACAGTTAAACCCCCCACAACAAGCTATAGAGCACCTCCAGTCCTCGGATGTGTTTGGGAACAGTGCTGGAGTGTGTCTTCCCGCAGCTTGGCTATGTTCCTGCTCCAGCAGGGGTTGCGTAGGTGTGTTTTCGTTCCGCAGTGTTGCCGCTTCAGTCTGACGGGAGACGTCATCGTGGCAGATGGCTTCAGCTCCACTCGCTCCATGATTAGGGTCGTCTCCGCCTTCCTGGCCGGCCTCTCGTCCGACAGGGTTCTGCAGTAAAGCTGCTCCATCTCACTGATCTGGGGCCAGCTTTTTTCTTTAAAGCGACGGTTTGATATTTCTGTTTTACTACTGGAACTACAGTACTTAGCTTTTTGGAAGCTTATACAGTTCCAATTAGCATGGTGCTACATGCCCAAGTCACAAGTAGTCTCTGTTTTTCTGACTTTAAGACATTACCCAGTACATCGAATGTGTTGAACAAGGTATGCTGGGTGAGGGAATGCACAGCATGTGGGGTCTCCAGGTCTCGGATCGGGAACCCCTGACACACTGTTATCTTTGAACATGGATTAAAGTGTGTTAGCGTAGCTGGAAACGGCAGCCATTTAGAAGTGTGAATTTAGCCCGTGTTCATAGATAAGTGTGTCATATGGTGTTAAACCATATGAGAGTGTATTAAAGATAACTGAACACCTCCACACGGTTCGAGGCGCGAGGCTCTCGCTGGCTTTCAGTTCAACAGCTTATTTGAATTTTCTGTTCCACCTTAAAAGGTGCAGAATTGTGGTGCCTGAGGCACAAAGCTGAAGCTGGCTTCCTATTCTCCAGCTTCTAGTTCGAATTTTCAGTACCACCTTAAATGGTGCCACGGTTCCATTGTGGTGCCTCGGGTTCAGCCAAGAGAATGAAACCGATGTACCGTTTAAGGTGGGACAGAAAATTAAAACTGGAAGCTGGGCTACCCATTTGGGCTGGCAGTTAACACCATACTAATAATTCTGAGCCTTCTTTACATTCTTGGATACTTTAGCTTTGTCGGTACTAAAACTTAATTTTTATTTATTGATTTATTTATTTTTTTGACACCAAACCAGGCTGAATGATCACTTTGTGGCTATGTTGTGACAGGCTGTACTCAGGTCAGCCTCTCCTACACCATTTTACACCAGCTCTGCGGTTATTTAGACGGTGCGACCCATGGTTTATCAAGTCTAAAAGATCTTTTATTTTGAAAAAAGTCACGTGATTCGATACATCAAAAAGGAATAAAGAAAGGTCTTTGGGGAACGTATTTTTACTTCGTTTTTACGCACTGTTTTTTGCTGTATCTATACTGGTCCGTGAAAATATTGTTTTAAATGAAACTGGCCCATGGCGCTAAAAAGGATGGGGACTGCTGCTCTAATCAATCCCACTGTTTTCTGTGTCCAGTGAGAATCCTGACCAATCACAGCTGCAGAATTCTCCAACTAAAGATCATTATTTTATTTAAACAGTGCATCTGGTGTGAGGCTCACACCAGTTGTAATATGTAGCAGTATAATCATAGTATAGACAAAAATGGTCTAAACATGTTGCTGTTGGTATAGATAATATAATCAAAGTTAGAATGAAGCTACATCCTTCATGTTACTGTATCTGATCCTGACGCTATGGGGACTTCCACAGCACCAATTATGCGCTACCGATTCCTTTTGATGTGCCCGTCAGTGAAAGCCAGGGTGAATTCCTTTGAACCCTCACATTCTCACTCCTTGCATTCCGTCTGTCTTTCCTTCTTTCTTTGTCTTGCCTTCACACTGCTGGCCTAGTTTGTGCTCCTCTTTGCGGAAGGGTTTCCTCCACAGCTGTTAATACCACCTGCTCCTCAGAAACCGACTCGGTGGGCCGATTTGACCAGCCTTTCTAAACTCTGAGAGCCGAACGTTGTTGCTGGGTTACTGCTCCACAAATCCACATTTTCTTCATTTTTCTCCATTTGTAACCTCCCAGAAATAAACTGCAGGTATTACGTAACGCAAATCCAGGTAATCATCGTCCCAGGTTCCACATTTTATGATGTGAAATTTCTATGAATACGTCTGCATCTGCACAGGAAAGATAGCAGGATCTGCCCACAGTCCCCATATTGGTACATCCCTCGACTGCATAATCATAATACACACAGTACGACTCTGAATCCGAGTTATTTCCAAAATCTTATTTTTATACTCAAGTGTTCAGATTTCAAATGACCGGACTGACCAAACCTGCATATCCACATCAGTCATTATAGTAACGACAAACACAAGTATGTTTTTCGAGGAGAAAGACTTACATTTATGCTTGTAAGTCTAAACCACGATGTGTTGCCGTCTTTGAAGTATATGAAATCATTTCTGAACGTTCAGACAGAAATCCAGACTCATGTTTAAAACAAGAAGTGCAGCTTTAATCCGCCTAGTAAAAACAAGTCAAATTTTGTGTGGCAGTCCGTCTTTGCTGCTCAGATCAAATGTGCTGAAAAGTCAGATTTGAGTTGGCTGACTGAACAAGGATCTGGTCAACACTTATAGAACACAATAACTGCACAAAAAAAAAATCCTAAAATTACAGATTT
The DNA here is from genome assembly GCA_037577145.1 of Brachypetersius gabonensis. Classification (NCBI taxonomy): domain Eukaryota; kingdom Metazoa; phylum Chordata; class Actinopteri; order Characiformes; family Alestidae; genus Brachypetersius; species Brachypetersius gabonensis. The sequence goes on from JBBJLR010013933.1 coordinate 5,957, forward strand.
TTATAACAAAGGGCTGATGAACATCCAGCCTAAAGGGTGGTGGACTGTGACGACGTTATTACATTTGATTTTGGTACGTAATGGTTGTTTAAATATGGATGTCCCTTCAGATTATGACTAATTACTGTATTATCCCTATTCTTTATTCCTATTATTCTTTTCTGACAACTGATCTAGTCCAAATCACTTAATGCACACACCACCCAAACATCATTATAGAACAGGTGGCGTGTGCTAATTTCTATTATCAAAGAGAACAGCTTGGATCTCGAAATCTAAAGCAAATGACTGCTTTAAACCCATATGACAGTTAGGTAACACATATGATTGATTGCACAATGAGGGATGTTTTTTGTCAGTGGTCCCTGGTTCCTTGCCAGCAGTATTATACTATAAAAGCACTACATTTCTTGGCGGGAAAATTGTGTTCGATCATATGTATGTGGTTTGTAACATTTGAATTCTGTAACTCATTCCTCAGATATTAGGATTTAGGATTTTCTTACTGCTTTTAAATATTTTTAAATGCATTTTCAGTTCTTATCTTCTTGAGGCCATTCTGCAGTATCGCACCTCATGCACCTCTCTCATTCCACGCATGCGTACGCTTGCATCTCCATTGCTGTTACACTTCAGTTCATCAGCTAAGTGCCATAAAACCCCTTAGACGTGGGTCCTGACCATATATTCTCTGACCAAGACCCAAACGTTCTCAGGCTGAGATCAATAAACCCATCTGAAGAGACTTGGTCCAGCTTTCAAATGGCCGTCAGTCAAGCCCCACCCTGGATCTCGGTTGATATCCATCTTGAAGTGAGGGTGTGTGGTTAAACCGGGCCTGAGCTTAAACCAGAGAGAAAATGGTGGAACCTTCAGTAAAGTGGTTTTGTATCTCCATGATTCACTTGTTAATACTGAAAGAGCAAAGAGATTTCATTATGATGCTTATAGGACATACTGCATGCATCTATGTATTAATGAGATAAACCACATGCATTACATATGTACTGAAGCATATGTTTAATATATTTCATGTATAAAACATATGTATAGAGTCCATATTACGTATGTAAGCTTAGATATGGTTTGTGTGACAGTCTGTCTTGATTTGTGTCTGTTTTCTCCACCACAGCACTTGTTTTGTTGTCCTTCGGCTGTGGAAGGTCTTTGTCCCCATCTCCCAGTCTCTGTTTCTCAGTGTGAGTCTTGGTCAGGGATTGTTTAGAGATAAAGGCGATTCGAAGAATGTCACAGGGAGAGAGAATAGTTGAAATTCCTTTTTCCACATAAGTGCGCAGAGCTCATTAAGCCTGCGCCGCAGTAGACCCTCATTCCTTTGGAGTGCTTCAGTTATAAATTGACTGGAGATCATGGATGATTAAGGGAAATTGGCCGGCTTGTGCTTCTCTGTTTTTGCTGGAATTTAACTCACAGATTCAAAGCCCTGGTGTGTTTGTGTTCGCTCCCTCCCTCTCGCTCTCTTCCTCTTGCTTGCTCTCTGTTGTTGATGTGCTGATCTTGTTGCTGTTTTGGAGCAGTGGGATTCCCCTTTGCACTTTTTTTTAATCTTCTGAGACTAGTATGGACTTAATGGTTGCTAATGGTTGAACTTTACTCATCTTGGGGTGTTTTTGGCTCATATCATTTGTGCCAGAATCCCAATTAATGTCCATCACTACTTCTCAGCTTCTCTTCATCTCTTAGAATTGAATCGGGAGTGCTTGTTGTTCCTTTAAGACTGATATATCTAAATAGGTTCTGATTACAGTGGCTGCCCTGTACTATGTCTACATCTAAAACACTCTTGACTGCTGTGTGAATGGGCGGGGCTAATCTGCTGTATATTTTTGGTGACATCACAAGTAAAAACAGGCTACTTTTGAGGTAATGAAGAGTCAATTTGAAACTTAAACAGTGTTGATGTGCTTCAAGCTCAATGTTACTTGGTTTTCCATAACATGGGCCATTTAATACATTTAATACTCTAGCCAATAAATAACTAATCATTTTACTTGTCTCTCCATTTTAATAAAACAGTGTGATTCATATATAAGTGAAGTACAGCAAATGTAGGAAATTGAACAGATTAGAAAAGTGCATCCCGCAAACTTTGGCTACTTGATGGTGATAAATATTTTGACTTAAAGAGAAATATCATAATTTTTTCAAAAATATTGCCACTGTTGTGTTCAAATTCACACTCTGAGTTTGGTGTGAAATTGCTTATTGTAGAAAAAATGTACAGATTCTGATTTCATTACAGTGGTGGTGAATGGAACCAGGCGTCTTGTTGACAGCACAAAGTTAGCCATTTTATTACTTTTCCAAACCCACCAGTGAAGCGACACGTGTCTGAGTGTTTATATGAACTGATAATGATATAAAATAAAATAATGGCAAATTTGAATTAAATCAGTTTTCTTTGGGGTCTATTTTGCCTCACAACATCCTGGATGTATCCCTCCACTACAAATAGACTTACTTTTAGACCAAAAGCTTCTTGAAACATTCAGACATTAAGCACTGCCTTCATAACCATTTCATGTAAGAACTTTCTATGAGGGAACATCTTCCATTCACCACCACTGTGAACAATTCTGCCATTTTTCTAGGACCACATCAAGGGCTTCTGAAAGATTTTGCATCTTGATAATGGAATTATCAATTATTAGTGGAATTAAGAACTATTAAAGTGTAAAGTATTCAGAAGTGTTGTTGAGAACAGGTGATTTTCAGGTGGCAGGCCGGGAGGAGAGCCTGAGTAAAAGGTGTCTGAACTGTCCGCAGTGTTTCCTATGGGCTGTTGGTGTTTGAGAGCTCCACTAACCTGCGGTTCATGTACAGTGAGGTTTAAATTGTGGTCTTCTGCATTCGAGGGGGGGGTGGTCCAGCTGAAGGAGCGTGAGATGAATGGAGCAGGAGAAATGAATGTATCCGTGTTATCTGTGATGAGTAGAGATTAGTGTGTTTCTGGCACCGGTGAATGAACAAGCCTCATACTGTGACAGATTATGAGAGCAGATTAGTCTGTAACGTAGCATCCTGTTCATTTGAATGCGCCGCGGATAAAAGTGCAAACACGGCGATAACGAAGTTCCAAATAGAACGGCGAGAAAACAAATCACGAAGTTGTGAACTGCGCCAGCCTTCCACAACTTCTCCATCTCTTTGGTGTTATTTTTATTGTAACTGATGCCCATCACTGATTTTATCCTGCTGAGAATTTTAGCCAAATCTAATTTTAGTACGTAAAGTCCCAAATGACACTAAGGGGTTTCACAGAAATTACATGGCAAGGCATTCTGGTTTCTCTTTCTTTTTCTTTCTCTTCGTAATTTATATTTAATACTTTTAGCACTCCAATACTGTTCTCTTTTTTTTCCTTCCCTTAACTTATTTGCTTTTTCTTAACTTTTCTCCTTTATTTTCTTTGTATTCTTTTTTCTTTCTTCGGTCCTTTTCCTTTTGTTTCTAGTGTTTTGTTTTTCTTTCATTCTTATTGCGTTTTATTTACATTTTCATAACGTTTTTCCAATTCGTTTTCATTTATTAAATAACTTATTTGAGTTATCATAGGAGCATTTCTGAGAAGATATGAGAATGTCAGAGAACTGGCTCTGGTGGGTGGGGGGGAACGAGGGGATCTGTAGCTGATCCAGACACAGAACAGAACCAGTCAGCTACCATGCTTACAGTTTAATGATGGTGTGATGTTTGTGTGTGTGAGAGAGAGAATAGCCCTACTTTGTCTTGTTTACTGTTATTCATCTACACATCTTCCATATTTCTTCATCTCTTTCATTTCTCAACGTCTTGTTTTTCATTTTCCATCTTCATTTCTTTCTATGCTTTCTTTAATTTCGTTACAGCTCTTTCTCTAATTGTGTTGTTTCTTTCTCATCTACTTTCATCTCTTTTTGCCTCTGCCTCATCATCTCCCATTCTTCTCTTTTCCCTTTGTCTCCCTCTCGTTCCCTCATCTGTTTTCTTTTCTTCGCTCTCTTTTTCTACCCACTTCTTTCTTCTCCTCCTCCTCCTTCGCTTTATCTCTTTCATTTTGCTTCATCGATGTCCGTCTTTGTCGTCCTCCTCGCTCGCCCCATCCCCTCTGTCTCTCCGTCCATGACTCAGCCTGCACCTTTGGCTGACCACCAACTTCTTTACATGCAGGCTGCAGCGCAAGGAGGAGAAAAAAAGAAAAAAAAACCCTGCATTCATCCGCCCAATGCTGATTCCTACGGCCAGTATTGTAATGAGACATAAACACACACAAACACACACACGCGTGCGCAGCTTCCATTTGCGTTTTTACTGCTGATTTCATGCTAATTTTAGCAATTGAGGATGAATGGTGAAACTGTCCTCGGATCAGTTCAGTTAAAAATCCTCGACTCAAAGCGTTTTTTAGGCTTCATTTAATCTTTAATGATCTCTAATGATCTCTGGGTGAATTTAGAGGTTGCATCCACTCCCAACTCTTAATCTGCCACCATTTCCCTTCATTTGACCTCTCAGCAGAGTTCAGTACGAACTACATTACCCATAAAGCTGTGGGGGGGTTGAGTTTAGCACTGTGTAAAAGACCACTGCAGTACTGTAGTTTGTTGTTCCTCCTGATTGGTGATGTCAGTAATGCTGCGTCTATATGTTGCAGTGGACTTGACGTTCCCTGCCTTGTAGCAGAACTGCAGCAGTAGACTGTAATTTTAGACGATTATGGAAATCTGCAGAATTATCGTGATCCCAGAGGAAATAGTTTACGTTATGAGTGTCCAAATAAATTATAAAGTCGAAATAAAAGTCGAAATAACCCTATCTAAAATATACTGCTATATACACAAATGGAGTATTAGTACTATACTGCCCTACAAAGCCAAAGTGCAGTAACTATACCAAAGCTAAAACTGAGAAATGGCTTTAAAGTGTTAGTTTTAGTATGAATTTTGTAGTTGCTGCAGTTTCGACACCATCATTTCTCTGAAAAGGGACAACTTTGAGCCAGGATATATTCTCACAAGACAAAGGAGACAAACCCCATTTGTAGTTACTGCACTTTGGCTTTGTAAGGCAGTATAGATGAGTAACTTAGTTAAGTAGTATTGTGGATTGTGATCCAGGTTTAGTTTGACGTACCAAGTTCAAAGCCTTGCATATTAGTTTTTTTTTTCTGACATAATTAACGGACGTGATTTTATTAAGTCGCTTTTTTTCTCCACAGTTAATCAGGTCTACCCCATTCACACAGTACTACCAGTTCACTGCGTGTTTCGCAGTGTTTCAACTTGGGCTACTTTTTGAATGAGGCGCGATGTCAGCCAATCCTGACACAGGTCATTAAGGTCTTGGAGGCACAGTGACAAAACGAGCCTGTTTAATTTTCAGGCATAAAGAGAAGTCAGAACATGATTTTGAGACGTAAGGTATGTACCAGTTAAATTTCAAGCATTTCCTCACTGGAGCGCGCGTGACCGGTCAATGTAAGCCTTTAAAACCAGCGGCAAGATTGGACAGCTGCTCCAGTCTCTCTGTTCAACAGCTGGAGGCCAATCCTGATTTGACTGAAATATGTGAACTGGAACCCATCTAGAAGCACATGTCTGTGGAAGAGCAGTGTTTAGAGCTGGATTCTGTACTCTGGAGTGCTGAAACATTGCTCTGTCACGGTTCTCCTGGTTTCCTGAGTGTTGCCTAGATGTGTTGGACCAACGCGACCAAGCATGGCGCCTATTTGCTGTACTCTTGGAGATGAAACCCAGCTGCCCGTCCAGTCACGAGTGGAATGCAGTGAGGAGATGAGGGAAAAATGAAGAATTTGAAGCTAGATCTGTGGCATCAAACGCTCGTCAGCACTGGGCTAATCTCCCCGTCTCGCTGGTGCCAGAGCTGAGCTTCTGCACGGCTTCTCCACGGCCTGATAAACATGTGCCTGAGCCTCCTTTCATTTCAAGCCTGTATTGGCTTGGAATGGCAGTAATCGCCACCAAACACGGGCAGAAAGCTCTTATGGCCTCTTCAGCTTTCATTTAAACATTCTGCCGTGCCCTGGGAAAGATCCATCACCCTGGTAACACACACTCGCGGACTGGAGCATGCATAATTTAGTTAGATGTTAATATTCATGCAACAGCCCCACCTTCTCTTTTTTTCTGCTCTTATACAGATACATTTAACCAATATTTTTTTCTATAAACGTATCATACGTATACAGCCAATATGATGAGCACAAAGGCTGCAGATTTTTTCCAATAAGAGAATAAAAACAACAGGAATCTGAAGAATCACTTGCACGGTCAGTGAGAAAAATAGACTACACTAATAGACTTAATAGAATCGACTAAAATAAAAACGGCAGATGCCATAGAGAAACCATTATTGACCATTTCAGTGGATGGTTCATTTGAGCATGAAGAATCTTTTTTTTTGGGGGGAAGGTGGAAGAATCATTGGGTAAAAAACCTTTACGTTATGGACCCCTACACCACAACTAAAATGGTTCTTCTTCTTTTTTTGTTTTTTAGGGTTTTTGTGAATATTTCTTTAGCTGTGTCAACAATTCTTCTGTTAGTCTTCGGGAATCTGGAAGCCCTTATCTGTTTATTGATCGAATTAATGAGTGCGCAATGAACATTCAGTTCATTAACTATTTATATTTGATTAATTTGTACATATTACATGTATAAGGGTTCTGCACACAGTTTTCTGCTGATGTCGGCTTAATTTTCTCTCTCCACCTCTCTCTCTGTTGTCAGCTTTGTGATTTCCATTTGTCCCCTTGGCCAGTACAATAATGGTTAGCTGTTATCACTAATTGGGTTGACTTGCTAATTAGTCACTCTTTTGTTCAGTCAAACCGGAGAAGGATGACGGAACAAAGCGCCGCTTAATAAAACGCAAACAGTTCTGTGATTGGGGGTGGGGGGACTTTAAGTCGGCACTTCCAGATTAATGATGCGGAACTGTTGATCATATGAGAGAAATAAAGCGGGGAGGACAGAAAGAGACACTAGAGGAGAAGAGTTAGAAAAAGAGAGATGATGGAGGGAGAGAAAGGTGAAATGTGAGTCAAAAAGAGATGAAGAAAACAAACCTGAGAGAGGGATGTTTAGAAGGAGGGCGGTGGCTCCTTTAAAGACAGTAAGCCCTCAGTATTTATTTCATTTTTTGATCTCCTGGTGTTTCTCTTTGATCCGGAGCTTCCTGCATGAGGGGGTATCCTGCCGAGTGATGGCAAGTGAACCTTCTTTCATTCCAGTTTTCTGAGAAATGAAATTGAATTGAGCCCTTTTAATTAAACGTCTTTGGCCTGGTGGATGAATGTGAGGGATTTCTGTTATTGCTGCAATCAATATCTTATCCATCATCTGTAAAGAAGAATGTGTTTCTTCAGTCATTAGAGCCGCCCGCACCTTCTTACGGAACCGTTTCATTTGCACTCCATGCACAACTCTGATTGCTCGTTTGAAGGGAAAGTCAGAATGATGAACTGAAGTGTGTGTGAGAAAATATACATTCCTCCACTGTGTGTGTGTGTGTGTGTGTGTGTGTGTGTGTGTGTGTGTGTGTGTGTGTGTGTGTGTGTGTGTGTGTGT
>JBBJLR010013944.1:0-13544 GCA_037577145.1 Brachypetersius gabonensis
TTATATTTGGACCCGCTCTGTGGCCAAGAGTAACGAGCCAAACACGCCTGGCTAGCAGCCGCTAAAGCTTGCGTAGTTTAGATGCAGTCCCCAACCCAACTTTGTCAATAGATTAACGGTGATATTTTTTTTATCGCTCAATAAGAGTTAACGCCGATAACGGCCCATCGCAGGAAAAATAACTCGCACATACAACAAGAAGCAACAGGCTACCGCAGAGATTATTGTGTGGATGGGGGGCCCGGACCCCAGGTTGGGAACCACTGGTCTAAAGGATCGGAGTCTATGTAGAAGTACAGCCTACTTTGACCCCTCTTGTATGTGGCCAGAGAGTTCTGAAACCAGTCCAGCTTGTTATCAAGGTGTACACCCAGGTGTTTGTAGTCCTGAACAATCTCCAGATGCATCCCCCTAATGGACAAGGAAGCGACAGAAGATTGTGATCTTCTCAAGTCCAACACCGGTTCTTTGGTCTTTTGGATGTTGAGCTGCAGTTGATTTCAGCTCACATCAGTCCACAAAACCGTCCGCAGCCATCCTGTATTTCAAGTCCCCTCTCCTGAAACATCCAACTATTGCTGAGTCATCTGAGAATTTCTGCAGACGGCAGCCTTTTGTGTTGTACTGGAAGTCAAATCTGTACAGGATGAAGAGGAACGATGACCCTGAGGAGCTACAGTGCTACACAGCACTGTGTCAGACTTGCATCCTTGTAGCTGGACGGACTGTGGCCTATCAGTCAGGTATTCCATAATCCACGCAACTAGGGGAGCATGAACATGCATAGCAGACAGTTTGCTCCCCAGCTGGGCTGGCTGAATGGTGTTGAAGACACTGGGAGGTAGGGTTTGTTCCGTCTCCACCGATGCTCACCAGATTGTCTCACAAGCTGCTCTTTTCTTTTGCACTTTTGCTCCTCCACTGCATCCTCTCTTGGTCTGTCCCCTCTGTATCTCTGAGCGAGATCAGCTGAATGCGGGTGTAACAAAGAACCAGATAAAGAAGAGTGCGGGAAGCCCAGATATACAAAAGAAATGCAGATATAACACTCTCTACCCACATATTTAGTGAGGGCACAGCATACTAACACGAAATAACTGTTATGAAGAAATGAAAAGACATGTTTTTTTTTATAAGTCATATTCCAGTTCCAGCCCTTTTGTGCTCTTTGTAGTCTGCTGTTGTAGAATTTACATATCAAGTCATTATCCATACCATGCATCATGAGGAACAAAGATAACAAAGAGGTCAACTTGTCTGTAGTGAGGCGGAATACTCTCAAAACAAAGTGAATAGAACAGCTACATCATGTGTAGTAGAACAAAATAAAATCACAGCATATTTAAAGAAAGCCTGTAAAATGATCCTTTTCCCGATTTTCCATTTCCACTCACTGGCTAGAGCTCTCCCCTTCACATGATGCCACCTACACTGGGGGGTGAAGGCTAGCGTGTAATCAATCTGTTCCAACTGCCAGTAATGCAGTGTCGTTGGACAGGGGCCATGAATAGCTGCGACACAATCAGATCTAACTTGCAGTCTCCTGATTAGATATAAAATTGTTTTATTAATTTGTCTTAAGTAGTCAAATAAAACAAAAGCTGTTGGTTCTGTGTATACCCCTGTGCACCAATAAATAAAAAATGAAGGATCTTTTGGTCTAGTCACAAAATCGTCAGTTTTACTGTAAGCCACCAATAAATAAGCCTCTATTAAACATGCTATAAAAAGGTCCTTTTGATGATAAAAAGTCTTTAGTTTTTTTTATTCTAGAAGGTTACATAATGCACATAAAGAGTGAATGAATTAAACTGTAATATTAATTGGCAGAGAAGCATAATCATAACTTCTACTGGACATTCACTTGGAGCTCATTCCTTTAGAAAATCAACAAAACGTGTAATTTGACCAGTAGCATGAGCTCTGAATAATATTCTTTATTTGTATTTGTTTTTTTTACATAGTGAGAAAATGAAGAAATTGCAGCAGGAGAGGGCAAGGCAGCAGGTAATTTTCTTTCGTTCCATAAATGTTATGAAGTTGTATGTGTTTATCAGTGATGTTTGTTGCGCCAGCTGTGCTTGCTTGACCTAGATGACCCTATAAAGTGACTGTTGTAGTCCTTGTTTCAGGTAGAGCAGCAGAAGAAAAAGGCAGAGCAGGCGAAGTTCGCAGCTCTAGAAGAGCAGAATGCTTTACTGAAACAGCAGTTCCTGGAGCAGCAGCTCAGACACTCTGTGAGTACTTTCATGTATTTAAAGTAATTATCTAGTGCAGTGCTTCCACAACAAATTTCAGAATTTTCTCAACACACTGTCATGACGTTGCTGGACAGCCATACTATAAGCAGCTGCCAAATCTAGACCTAAAATGAACAATGAGGGAAACAAGTATTCAGACACTTTTGTTATTTAATACAAATCAAATTAACACACATCTCTTTGGACTTTGTAACTCTAAATATGAACAGATTCGACCCAGATTCAGTTTCTTCTGGTACAACACTCTCCATGTTTTCATCAGTAAGGTGTATTTGCCCAGTGCTACTTGAAGACAGGCAGATGCTCCTGCCTCTAAACTCTGTGAGCATATGTGATCATGTGCACAACCCTGTTGTAAAATCTTAAAAATCCTGTGACTGTTTGTGTGAGACCCATGGCAGCGTCTTTTATAATGGTACCATAGCATTAAAGCAATACATTATATGGAGATGTCATTGCGGGTATATATTTGTGTTTATATGCCATGGCAAGTAAGCATATTTTAAGGCATTAAAAGTCTTTAAAAAATTGTTCACCTTTGTTTTTCCTACCTCCTTACCGTCTTCTCAGCAGACCCCTACCGCCCCTAGATCACCTGTACAAGCCACACCCAGCTCTTCCCTGAATGCCAGGGCTGTAACACGGGAAGGTGAGTTTTTGTGTGCAGGTCTGCATCTCTCTGTATTTAGTGTTGTAAGCACACCCAGGGTTAATAGGCTGCCATGTATTATTTACTCTGCAGGCTCCAGACCTTCTGATGAATTGCCAGTCATCACTAATGTAATCTCTCTGTCTCATATTACTCCCACAAGGTAGACCTAAACCTTACATTTATTGATGCTTTCTGTTTTACTCATTCCCCTTCATTCCCTGATCATTCTTAACAGGGAGCTTCAGACATCTCCATAATAATAAACAAAAAACTGTTCCTTGGTTCTCATTTTCTAAGGATAAAAAGAGTCAAAGAGAAGAGCAGAGAGAACGGAGAGGTGAAGAGACGAAGAATTATGAATGGTTTCAGCAGCAGCACACCAGGCAGCCCTTCAACATCTACAGCCTCACCAGCGTCCTGTTCCTCACCGATCATGGTTCCTCCTAATAAAGCCGACAGTAAGGACGATGATGACGATGAGATTGTTATCATTGAGAGCAGCAGCACACCTAGGCCAATACCTGCAACCTTTGACATCTCAAAGGTGAAGTCAGAAGACCGGTCAAATGCGGAGGGGCCAGGAACACACATGGAGCGTTGTGACAATGTTGGAATGGAAACCTCAGGGGCCACGGAAACTACCGCTCATTCTAAGACGATCAGTGTCACAACCCAGACTGACCAAAGAATAGCCATTAAAGGGGAAATGGATGATTCTGGAGTGAACAAAGCAGAAGAGGGGAACAAGGGAGGAGGGAAAGCTAACAATGAATCCGAGGAGTTCCCGAGCCTCCCTGAAACGAGCCTGGGGAAAGGGAACGAAAGTGAAAGTAACTGTGAAATTCAACAGTTTCGTGTGAAGGAAGAGGAGCCAGATAATAAAGAACTAAGTACAAAATCAGAACTGGAGGCAGAGGCGATGTCCGTGACACTCATGGACCCACATCTCTTTGTGCTAGAGCCCCAACAGCAGCAAGACAGCCAGCTGGAGCGTCCGGAGGTTGCCCCCCAGGAGCGGGACGAGAGCCTGGTGCAGGCACAACATCCGACCACCCAGAGTAACCTGCTGGAGCTCAACAAGAGGACAGTGAAGAAGGAGCAGAACACGCAGACACCTACCGTGGAGGAGGAGCAGGACTATAAGGCACTTTATTTGCAGGCCACAGATGAGATGGAAAAGCTCCGGCGTGAGTTGGACCAGCTGAGGAGAGGGAGAACAGAGTTGGAGACCCAGGCAGAAGTGAAGGAAGAAGATGTCAACATTGTACACAGCACAGGAGGTACAGTGAGGCCGGACATGTTTAATGATGTGGATGATGAGCTGGCTTGTCAGGTGGACCTTCTACTACGGGAACTGGATACGAGAAACAAGGAGAGAGAAGAGCTGAACAACAAGGTTAGAGGCTTATGAGCCATGCCAGTCATTAAAACACATACATGAACCTTTTCAATAATAAACATACTATTCGAGTATTTTGTATAGCTATTAAAGAGGGCCTGCAGTAAAGGAAAAACGAAGAGGTGAAATAAGTTATAGTTAGTGTTGGCTTAAAGGTCATGCAGTTGAAAGTGAGCATTGAAGTCTGTTAGTTGTGCTTTCATGTCTGGAAAAGTGGAAAAGAGAAATTAAACTAAATACAGTTTAGTTAAAATATCTGAATGAGCTGAACAAGACTGTAAAATTTACATTAAATAAAAAAGTAAAAGGTGAGATGTTGGTATTTTTCCAGAAGTCCAAACTCAACATGGTCATGTGTAATAAAAGGTGCCCTTTGGATGTACACTTGTATAATTTCATCATGTACCAGTAACTACATCTGGCATTGCTTTATCAAGCAGCTGTAATGGTTCATGCAATTGCTTAAAATGCCACCTACCTTTTATTTCATGTGAATACATCATGCGCAATATACCAATAAATATAGTACAGATTATAACAGTTCTTTTCTTCTATAGTAGATTTTTCCTTCTCCCATAAATGTGACATTTTGGTTTAGTCACTACAGCAGCAATATGCTAGTTCTTGCAAACCTTAGTCTTCCTTTGCCTTTGAACTCTGACGCAGGTGGACCATCTAGAGGATGAGAAGAACACACTGGTGACTTGCTGTGAAAGCCTGCAGAGGGATTTAGAGGAAATGAAGAGAAAAAGTGGGGAGGCAAAGGTGAGTAAAGAAGATCGAGAGGCACAGACAGAATTCCCCAATTCGCACCTAGAAGAGAAAGAAGCAGCCATAGCAGGATCCTCAAGCCCAGGAAGACCCTCAACATCTGTGGCCTGTCAGGATGAGACTCCGGGAAGACCAGAGAGAGAGGGAGCACAACAACTATCATGCAGGTGAGACTCATCTTAAGATTGGAGTAATGTAATATCTGTAACACAGTGTGCAGTTCAGCTAGCACAACATAACAGGATTTGTGTAATCTTTCTTTGATTGATAATTAATATCTAGAGTAATTCACATGGCCATTTATCATATACCGTGATGAGCCGAGACATAATGACAATCCGGCAAAATATTTTGTGGGTTGTCGAAACAGCTCAGACTCACTGAAGCTTAGACATTGGCAGCAGGTCCTTTAAGTCCTCTAGGTCATTGGCCCCAAACCCCCCGGGCCGTGGACCGGTACCGGGCCGTGGGTCATGTGGTACCGGTCCGCAGGCTGCACAGGAAAAAAAAACGTACAGTATTTCCGTTTTATTTACTATCAGTGCCACAAAAGCACTGAAAACCCTATTGCCATTTCCAATATCCTATCTGTGTGAAGCGGGGTTTTCTGCAGTGACAGTATTTTTTTATGTGCTTTGTGTTTGTTTTTGTGGTAAATCTTCAATTATTTTAACAAGATGTTCAAAGTTTACTGTAGCGACCAGAGAGCAGTAGCTGAGTGGATGTTACCCGTGTTCTGTTTTCGGCTCGTTGTTCTGAGAATGCTGTTAATAGAGCTGCGAGCAGACACTGGATTTAGGTTTATTATTATATTTTAAAGATACCACATTATTATATTTTTTAAATATCCCCATTTAAATGCATATAATTTATTTGTATAAATACGTATATGTATATTTATCTGCCACTCGTTAAAGGCCAGGCCGTGAAAATAGTTTCTGATATTAATAAAGGAAATAAAGCTTAGGGACCACTGCTCTAGGTTGTGAGGTGGAGTCTCCACAGATTATACTTATTCCAGCACATCCCGCAGATGCTTGATCAGACTAACATTTGGGGAGACTGGAGGGAAACACCTTGATCTCTTGGTGGTCCTGCTGCCCTGGTAAACACCACTCATGCACCTGGCCATCCGCATAATATTAAAGAAAACTAATAATAATAATATTAATTGGAAAACTTGTTGGACCACGTGACCCTTTTTCTAGCCTTTCTCCAGGGTTCAGTTCTGGTGCTCAGGTGCCCAATATTGGCATTATGATGGTGGACAGGGGTCAGTATCAGCACTATGACTGGCCTTGTCATGGTTCAGGGTTTGTCTCTTCTTGGGCCACTGTTGGTCAATACTGCCCATTGCTGACTGGGAACACCCCACAAGCCTTGTCAGAGGCTCAGAGATGATCTGACCCAGTCATCCGGGCGTAACAGTTTGACCCTTGTCACCGTTGCTCATTTTGCCCATAGCCACCATGCCTACTACTGGACTCCCAGACCTTGACATGCATAGTTGAATGGAGATAATCAATTTGCTCGTTATCTGTGAGTGGTCATACTGTTTTGCCTCTTGACTTGCACTCTAGAACATGGTGGAATAATGTATTCTTTCTCACTTTGGCTCTGTTTTTCCTCCCCAGATTAAGAGTACTCAGGCAAAAGGTCGGCCGTCTCCTGGTCACCTTCGTCCCTGCTCTGGACCTCGACCAGGTCAATTACGATTGTGAAGTCATTGATGAGATTCTTGGTCAAGTTATAAATGAGCTCTCCCCTAACAGTGCAGCTTCTTGATAGGATGCATGTATTTCCAGCAGAGCTGGACCTCCGTATGTGATTTTATGCAAAATTCATACAATATAATTGAATATTTGTATTATGTCTATAAATTTTTTTATCGATTATATCAGCTTTTTGCCATTTCGGTACTTCAGCACCAGAACTGAGCAGAGAATATACAACTATGCCAGATTTTTTTTTTTACAATGTTTAAAAATACCAATGAAGATTGTTTCATGTTACTATGCAACAATCCTGAAATTCTTTTCTTGTTTCGGCATAGGAGTTTTCAGAAAGCATTTCATGTTCTTTGGACTCAGCGGTAATTGATTTTTGCTGTTTCTTTGGCAGCTTAGTATCCACACACTGTTGAGTGGACTAAAAATGAGTGGAATTTTTGCTGAAGTCTCATTAAGTGCATCTTTCCTACCTTGAATGATTCCAGTGTACAGTTTATAGATTTTCTGCAGCCTTGCAGTTTGCATCATGGTGTACTGATTTACTCTGTACATACGTTTGTTCTACACTAATACTGAGTGTATAATTTTCCTTTGTTAGTAGGACGAAGGGTCATGGCAATAGTAGAAGGTTACTGTTTAATTTTAGGGAGTAAAACCCAACAAATAACTGAAATAACGTCTTGAATGTCTTAATTTACTGACACTCGTCACTGTAGCCTGTGCTGTTTCCATGAAACCAGAGTTTGAAAATATTGAAAATATTTGAAAATATTGTATTTAAGGTGACTTTTTACAAATGTAATTTATTACTTTAATGTAACAGTTTTTTGTACTATTTTGGTGTTTGTAAATAGGGGGAAATTTCTTACTCTACCAGATTCCATGTTTTCTGATCTCTTGCTGCTGTGTGTAATCTACTATTGGAGCCTCTTGTTGTTAATGTTCTGCGTGATCATTTTGTATTAATTCTGCAATAAATTATACAGTCTTTCAGTATTTCATTATATTGTGCTCTTTTACAGCTTTTTGTTGTGATTATGGAAGCAATAACACTTCCATAACCTTTTCTCCTACAATATTTGAAACATGTGCATGATTCCAACGTCAAAATGTCTGTTAGTGTCCTTTTGGGTCGGGGGCTGAATATCGATCATTGAAGAAAAAAAAAAAGTGTGGTCGAATGGCTACTTAAATTCATGTGGGGAGAGGAGAGAGGGGATGAGTGAGTCGCCTTCAAAGTGTGTGTCAGAGAGAGTGTGATGTCACTAATAAAGTGTAACTCTTTTTTTTTTTTTGTGGTTTAGCCTTAATTCTAAATGTCTTGGTAAGAGGTGGCGCGGCCGTAAAGCGCCTGTCTCTGAATCGAAAGGCTGCTGAATTGA
Source organism: Brachypetersius gabonensis (assembly GCA_037577145.1). Lineage (NCBI taxonomy): Eukaryota > Metazoa > Chordata > Actinopteri > Characiformes > Alestidae > Brachypetersius > Brachypetersius gabonensis. Next base: position 8,196 of record JBBJLR010013944.1, read on the forward strand.
ATCCACGGTTTTTCTATTTGCACATAGAAACAGTTTGGGTTGTCCCTAAACACTGGGTTTATAGCAACCACACAAGCACACTTCGCAAGTTAGTACAAAGTGGAGATGCAAAGACTTGTGAAAATTTGTAGTTATTTTAATTGCTGTTCAAAAGAAGACCATACTCTCTTCATTTTAATATTTTACAGCAATTATGTGCCAGAAAGGCTTGAAGAGAAGCTGTTTCCTTTTGCACTGTGGCTTCACACTTAGATACACTCTATGGACAGAAGCATTTTGATGCTTGACCATTACACCAAACTTTAAATTACATTGTTCTCAAATCCACAGACTTTAATATAGAGTTGGTCCCTTATTTGCAGCTCTTATTGGAAGGCTTTCCACTAGATTTTGGGAATTTCTGCACATTCATCTTGTAGAGCATTCATGAGGTCAGACACTGATGTGGGAGGCGAAATTCTGGTTCAAAATAAGGTTCTTATCAGGAACTAAACATGATCATAATGTGAAATATGAAATATTAGAATACCTATGCATGACTGAGAGGCAGGACAGTGGAATGATGAGGATGCAGAGAGTGGACCTAGCGAGTTCTAATACTTGGGGTCAACAGTCCAGAGTAACAGAAGACAAGAAAGAGAGTGTTGGTTTGGTGGAATGAGTGAGGAAACGTGGCGGGAGTGATTTGTGTACTGGAATGGGTGGAGAAGAGTAGGCAGGAGTGATCTGTGAGAGGGAGGCACCAGCAAGAGTGAAGTTACTGGATGGGGTTGAAGTCAGGGCTCTGTGTGGATCAGTCAAGTTCTTCCACACTGAACTCCTCCAGCAGGTCTTTATGGAGCTCGCTTTGAGACACAGTCCTGCTGGAATAGAAAAGGTTCTTCCACAAAGTTGGAAGCCTGGTGTTGTCCAAAATATCTTGGTCTGCTGAAGCATTAAGATTAAGCCCTTCACTGGAAGTACGGGGCCTTGCTCAAACCCTAATAAACAGGTTTGCCCCAATACTTTTGTCTATATAGTGTATGTCTCAGGAAAGGAGGTAAAGTCAGTCCATGTAAGGGAATAGAGTTTGTTTGTGGGGAAGCATATAAAATCTGTCAGAGTCAGTTTGAAAGACAGGATGTACAGGGTTCTGGGTTTTTGCAGTCATACATAAGCGTATGGCACTGGCACCTAAATACACATGATAGAATATTTTTAATTAAAAAAATTCTTTTTGAAAACCACAAAAAAAGAAGAGTCACCTTTGGACCTTTACGCCACATTATTAAAATACGATATATTCCTTCAGAAAAATGTCCACTGTACCTTGGCATGGAAAAATCAACAAATTAAGAAAGTTTGTGTGAGAGGAAGATGCAGAGGACAGATAGAAATGGAGATGGCCGGTCCACTGTGGCGCCCGCTAAACAGTAGTAGACGAAAGATGTGCAGTATCTTATATGCAATGGTCTTACCATGTGAATATCATTGCTTACATCAGTACTACTTTTAGTCTTAATACTCTTAATCACCACGTGTGTAATTCACTTAACTGTGCCACGTATCAATGTTATTTATACCCCAGTATGTGTGTATTTAATATAGTGTATTTCACACTGAAGTTTTCTTTTCAACAGATTTTTATTAGATTTATTCAGACGTAATCTTTTATACCGATGTCTCCGTGTCTCTGTGCATTAAATTAAAGTACATGGGCAGTTTCCTCCTGGATCAACGAACTGTTCTGGTTCTGGTTGTGATTCTGAACCAGAGCCACTGAGAAGGTGGGCGGGCCTTGCTGTACCGGTCTCTGATTCTATTGGTCCTTTTCGTTTGGGAGAAACCATTTCGCTGCAGGGTTGGGCAAGACAACGAGTGACACTGTTTAATCCGTACCAGCACATTTGATTAATTTATAGTTTTATGAAACACTGTTTTGTTGAGACACACTGCTCCTAGTATTTTGGCAAAGTGTGTATCTGCCGTGCAACAACTTTACACTTATGCACTGGAAGCCATGCAGACTTTCTCTTTTTCTTCCTTCTGTGTCTGACTTTTGCAGAGGTTGCCAGATCACGGCAGATGAAATCCTCACAGCTCCGATTGCGTGAAGGTAATTCTGGATTCTAGCTGGACAAATAACATCTGCAACTTCTAACAGAAAAACTAATCAAAGAACAAAACATCACACAACATTCCATCCTAACTCAGAAACACCAGATCCCTGAGTGAGGTTTTACTTAAATAGTGACACAAGATGACTTAACTGCACTATATTGCCCTAGTTAGAATGTCAACCATTCATATTTTACAAACTTTTACTGTGTCCCAGTAACAAAATAACACGCGAAACATAAATGGTCCATTTTTACGGAATAATAATAATCTTACGGGATAACGATAGTTTGTTTCTCTTACCACTAATAATTCGGGGGGTGGAGGTAGCTCAGTGGGTAGGATACTTGCCTCCAGACCAAGAGGTCATGGGTTCGAATCAGCACCACCACTGGGTCCCTGAGCAAGACCCTTAACCCTAAATTGCTCCAGGGAGACTGTCCCCTGTAGTTAGAGAATGAAAGTCGCTTTGGATAAAAGCGTCTGATAAATGCCATAAATGTAAATGTAATTCAAATTACAGTTGTTGGTATATTTTCTGGTGCATAAAGCTTTGTGTTGTATAGCTTTGTCTCGTTCTTATTTTGTCCATGTGCTGCTGTAACAATATAAATCTCTCTCTGGGACTAATAGAGGATTTTATCTGATCTCCTAATATTCCACGGATTGGGTGAAGCAATCTGGCAACCCAGTGGAGCCGGAACCCCTCAGTGTGAAGGTAGGGCGGGAAACTGGTGTGTGTTTTGGAGAGAGAGAGAGAGAAGAAAGCGGGAGAGTCGTTACGGTTTTTATTTCGCTTTTTCCAACATTATTATTAATTCCTTAAGAGGTATGATTTTCCATCATTTGCACACTCTAATGGTTTCCTTTTCGTAAGTGTTTTATAGTGGGACTGTGTTTAAAGCGGTTGTTTAAACAACTTTATAACCTGCCAGCCGTCGAGGCTTTGCGTTATTAACCTTAGTTATAATGGCATGTTTTGGACCTATATTTATAATATTTGTTTGCAGTAACTCAGTCCAATTAATCACTTACACTACATGGACAAAAGTATTAGGACGCCTGACCATTACACCAACGTGGAATTCAATGGCTTTGCATTCGAACACATGCAATGTCATTATAGCCTTTGCAGCTATAACAGCTTCCACTCTTCTAAGGGGGCTGTCTACAATATTGTGGAGTGTTTATGTGGGAATTTGTGCCCATTCATTCTGTAAAGCGTTTATGGGGTCACGCATTGAAGGCCTGGCGGCATTTTCCGTTACGGTTCATATCGAAGGTGCTGGATGGGGTTGAGGTCAGGCCTCTGCAGACCAGTCAAGTTCTTCCACACTGAACTCCTCCAACCATGTCTTTGTGGAGCTCGCTCTGATGCGTTTGGCAAACCCCAATCTGATTTTTAAACTGTAACTTTTCCTGGCTAGTTAAATGCAGAGCACCCAAAGAAGTCCGTCCTCTCTGTCGTTTTTGTTTATTTAACTTTTTTTTCTAAAGGAGCCATTTTTTTCAAGTTACAAAACGTAGTTCTCTTCCTTCCTTTTAGTCTGTCATTGTTTACCGTTTTGTCTCTTTTTTTAGTGTTAGAATGAAGGTCACAACGTGTGAGATCGCCTGGCACAACAAGGAGCCAGTATACAGTCTAGATTTCCAGCAGAACGCAGAGGGCAAGATTAATCGCCTGGCCACTGCTGGGGTAGACACCACTGTGCGGGTGAGTGAGCTTCCCTCATTCCCCCTTCCCTCATTCCCTTCATGTACCCTACTGTATGCATTTTACTGACCAGACCTCCATTTTTTTTTAGATGTGGCGTGTGGACAGAGGGCCGGATGGAAAAGCTGTTGTAGAGTTTCTTTCGAATTTGGCGAGACACACAAAAGCAGTGAACGTGGTGCGCTTTTCACCTTCTTCAGAGCTGCTGGCCTCAGGGGGAGACGGTGAGTGTCTGGTGTAAACATACTAAAGTAGAGTGGCTCTTTATAGTCACGCATGAACAAAGCACACAGTGTGAAATTCTTTAACACATTCACCAAGTAGTGGTCAGCCAGGGAGCAGTGTGTGGGGACGGTACCTTGCTCAGTGATGCCACTAGCAATCCTGGGATTTGAATCCACAACATTCTGATCGCAGGGGCAATTCTCTAACCACTAGGTCATCAGCTGTGCCAGGCCTCTTGCTACCTCTGGGGACGCCTGTTTCTGGAGATCTTCCACTCTGTAGAAATTTTTCAGCTCTTCATCATTTTCAACTCTTTTGAAGCATTTGAGTTTTGTGTAGTACAAGGTTTGTTAGTTAGCCCATCCATCCATTATCTATCCCTTATTCCTGCATACAGGGTCGGTGGGGGCTGGAGCCTATCCCAGCTGCACTGGGCGAAGGCGGGGTACACCCTGGACAGTCGCCAGCACGTCGCAGGGCCACATATAGAGACAGACAGCCATTCACGCTCACATTCTCACCTACGGGCAATTTAGAGCTCAATTCACCTATTCCCCAAAGCACGCATGTTTTTGGCTGTGGGAGGAAACCGGAGTCCCCGGAGGAAACCCACGCGGTCACGGGGAGAACATGCAAACTCCACACAGAAAGACCCTGCACCCAACCCGGGACTCGAACCCAGGACCTTCTTGCTGTGAGGCAACAGCGCTAACCCCTGCGCCACCGTGCCGCTCAAGCTTAAAGTCAATGCTTTCATAATAATATCAATTTCACTTTAACAAAACGTGTGGAATTTATTCGTTTAGCCAGTAACTCTCCAGTGCCACTTGACCCATTGGCCTGATTCCAAATGATCCATGGCCTTGTGGTTGCTAAAGAACCCTTCAAGAACCCTTTAAAGAGCCCTTTCTGTCAGGCATGCAGGTACGAAGAACTGTTTAAAAGTTTATCAGCTTAACTTGCTGAGCGTCTCTGGTCTCAGCTCACCAATCGAAACCAAATTTCAGTCTTAAAGGTACAGTAGCAGCTGCTGGTTTAGTTCTGAGGTAATAAGAATGTTTTTGGTTCATAAATGAAAGAAATAAATGCAAGATGTGGCCGATTTAAGTGCAGCGGTGGATGATGGCTTGATCTATAGGTCTGGCCAAGTCCTACAGAGCTGACTGAGTAAAAGCTGGGGTGGTGGAGGTCTAGTGTGTAGGATACCTGCCTCTGGACTAAGAAGTCATGGGTTCGAATCCTACCTTCAGCACCACCACTGGGTTCTTGAGCAAGACCCTTAACCCTGAGTTGCTCCAGGGAGACTGCCCCCT
>JBBJLR010013989.1:0-13542 GCA_037577145.1 Brachypetersius gabonensis
AGAAGGGGGGAGACACACACACACACACACACACACACACACACACACACACACACACACACACACACACACACACATAAAAAAAGTAATATATCAAGGGACATGTAACATGAGCAGCACTCGCGCATTTAATTTGTTCGCTACTATTTGCCAGCCCTCTCTCCTGGCTTTTGCAGCATTTGTTGTGTTTCCCGGTGTCTTCATTAAAGTTTGAAATTATCCATAACCCTCTAAAACTATTTAAAAGAAAATAAAAATATATATGATGACGTTTGATATAATATAATATTTAAAAATATAGTAATGGGGTATCTTTAAAATATAATAAACGTTAATCCAATGTATACTTGCAGCTTTATTAACAGCATTTTTATACAAGTTTTTTTTTATCTTTCCTGTGCAGCCCGCAGACCGGTACGGTCACGGTTCGCTCTGTGAACCCATGGTGTAGAATAAGGCCTTGGAGTAGCCATGCCTTTGCTTAGGATCATTTATTCAAATCGAAAACAGAACAGGAAAACAGAAACCTGGCACAGGGGCCGATACAGGATACAGGAACGTGATTCTTGGAAACGTGGAACGAGGAACTTGAAAAAACACAGCAACAGACACATAATGATGTCAATAACCCGACAGTGAATGTGATACAAAACAGAACTTAAATACAGGACAGAGCATACACAGACAACTAATGAACATGCAACACGTGTCACCCTGAGTACTCAGCTGGTACCATTTCTCAAGGCGTCAAAGTAAGAGTCCCAGGACACAAAAACAGAAATAAAGTCAGCTCCACCTAGTGGACGCTGCCCGGACCGTCACAGGTACCACATGACCCACGGCCCGGTACCGGGTTGGGGCCACTGCTCTAATAAAAGCTCTCGCTTTGCTTGAGAAAAAAATTGCCATTTCGTCAACCAATCGCAGGGGTTGTGATCGGTGTTTCTACGCTCGACGCATATCGCCTTTTAAAGCAACGCACGAACGCGCACTAACTCAATCCAGCTATACTAATCATCAACAACCGGTGTGCTTGAAGAACCAAATTAGCCACATCGTAATTAGCCAGATGATCTCATCTTAGATGTGTCAGTTCATCTATCAAGCGACGTACGAAGAATAGGCCCCTGGTTTTAATGTGACAAGAGAACAAAACAATAGGCACATAGGGTTACAACGATTAGAAATATAGTCTATGATTGTATAGTCTACAATTATAGTCTGAGAAATAATAACGGTTTCACGTTCATCACAGTTATTTTACATGAATGGATTTCAAGCATACAGCCCCCCATGTTGGCAGCCATCTTGTTTTCTGCATTATCAACTTTAAAAGCTCACAAATCCATCAAACAAGGTTACTATTGTTTGCTGCTGAACTCATTTCAAAGTAAAGACTCATGTGCCAGAGAAGTAAAACATGTAAAAACTTATTTTCAAACAGCAACACATGATGGAATACTGGATTATATATGTGCTTGTGTCAAACTTCTTTGAATTCAGCAATCCTTATGGCCCCTGTCAGCAATCTCTCTCAGAAAACACTGGAAATCAATAGCCACAGGTCTTGTCAACTTATGTTTAACATTTCAGCTCAAAAGAATAAGAAATGAATGTTCTATAGTGCAAGTGCAACACCGCCTCTCTCCCATTCACTCTGTACAAAAGGACCCAAGGAACCGACTCACACTGTCCTGCAGAGTCGGCGCCACCCCTAGGTTGATCATTCTTTTTGGAAAATAACTCACTTCACCCAGCTGTCCCAAAGCGGTTTTATCACAACCCAGCCAGGTTATAGACACTTTTAGCGCAGTGTCATAAATCCCCATGCACTCACTTTTTATGAAATTCAGCAAACGAGCATCCATCTCTTGGAGCATTGTTCCATTTTCCCCTTAAAATTCTTATTATAAAAAAAAATCCATATTTTTCTGATCGAGCGCAGCGGAGCCCCTCTCTGTCTTTTTGTCGCTCGACTGATCTGGGAGTGGTTTTCAGGTTTTTATATCCCTGAGCGAGGTCGGACAGGCTACTCCCATATCAACGGAACCCTCTCGCTATTCGCTACAATCCTGTATAAGAAAATTAGAAAGTTCTCGGTAACTGGTGAGAGTAATGGTCCGTCGAAGTTGGACCAGTATTATGCTGGTCCAGCTGGTCCCGAGGTGCACTTCCTATCTTAGCCTAGGAACCTTCTAGAAACTTCAAGCAAAGGGAAAGCATAAACCAGACATAACAGAACCGGAACCAGAAACACGGACAGGCAGGCAGGCACACTCACAGCACACCATAGAAAGGGATGAGAGGATAATGCCAATGGTGAACAGACACCAGCCTCACAGTAAAGGTGACTTAAATTAGGAGGGACAAACAAGGAACAGGTAAGCCTAATTAAAGTCATGGGACAAACTAAAGTGAGGAGTTAGGAACAGGATGTCAAAATAAAAGCCCCACAAACACATTTTGTGTCATGAACTACCACTCTGAACAAGACAGCATACCTCAAATGAGGTAGAAATGTCATTTTTATTGGTGTGATGGTGGCTGGCATGTGCATTTTGTAGATTAGAATGTTCTGTGTTATTTCGAGGCCTCCCACAGGTTGTTATAAGTTCACGCCCCATGGTTGATGTCAGTGCACAGAGTGGGCCTTTTAAAATGCACGGCTGGCGTTAGCTTTATTTTAATCATGTCAAGCCTATTGTCAAGTCACACGGCAGTAGCATTTTATCATCACCAAGAATAAGTTCTTGTTGATCTGACTTTGCGCTCAGAAAGAAAGTAACAATAAAGGAAAGACTGTGCATCTTGCAATGCGATAGAAAACACATTTTACTACAGTTTAGCGTTGCAAAATCTACCTAAACACATTACCAAATAGCTGCAATATGTAAACAAACACCTGCAGGCATTCCTTCTAAAACTGAAATGCGACAAAAGCATTCTAGTTTTTAAAAGAAATATCTAAGAGTTTTGGCAAACAATGAAGAGATGACCAAAATTAAATACATTCAGCAATTAAATTGGAAAATGAACTTTAGATCTGTTCCTGTTTTTCTATTTAACATTCTCTTGCTTCTAACTGCTGTGGCATCCAAGTCCCCTGCTAATTCACCCATTGTGAAAGATCAATAGTGTTTTTCAGCTTTTTTTAGGCTTAAGCCCTACACTGTTAATACTGCTGCTCCCAATGTGATTTCTTAATTCTCTCATACACAGAAGAGCGAGTGTATACCCTGCCTTGCATTCGGCGCACATCCTCTCTGAAGAGGCTCCTGACTTTGTTTCCATGGGCCTTGTTCTTTTATCTTCTGCCTTTCATCTAAAACTCAAAGTGCTATAGAACCTTGACTGACTATAGGCATGATTATCCTGTGTTTGGCTGTGTGGAAGGAGTCAGGAGCTAAAAAGGTGGGAGAGATTTAAGTAAGTAAAATAAAGTGGCCCTTATAGGTGTAAACACACCACAGCACAGGACTCAGTGTGAACAATATGAAATTCTTTCTCTGCACTTAACCCATTCATCCAAGTGTAACAACAGACAGCCAGTGATGCAGTGCCAGGGTAGCAGTTTGTGGGGTAACTCAAGGGTACCACAGTGGTCGTCTTGTGATTAAAACTCCTGCCCTTCCAATTGCAGAGGCAACTCCTCTAACCCTCAGGCCACTGCCCAAATGCTGATGTTTATAGAGAGAAAGTAAGACAAAGCAATTCAACATCATGCAGGTTATTACTAATAGGATTAAGATTGTCCAGGGATAAACTCGTCCTAATCAGTCCTGGCCAGTGACAGTACATAGTGTGTTCTGGGCTAAAAGATGAATGATTAATACCATTAAGCCCTTCTTGTGTCCTATTACCAGCAATACATGCTGTCTCTCACCTGTCTACTCCTATAGCCTATTGCTCAGTATTTAAATTTAGCATTAATATGCTACCCCAGCAGTGCACGTATCTCTGAAGGCTTGACAGAGACTTGTCATACCAGGAACCAGTGCAGAAGGGAAGATTAAAGTGTGACTTCCCAGAAAAAATCCTTACCTTAGGAATGAAGCTTATTTCCCATCCATCAAACAAGTAGTCAAAGGGTTGCCATTGAACCTCCACTGATGTCTCTGTGATAGATCTGAAGAGTAAACCGTCTGGATTTGAGAGATCTAGAAGGCACAGATTGATGCATTATTGTTTTCTGTCTTCAGCATATTCAGTAAATAAATTTTTCTCATCCAGGGTATAATCTGAAGTTCTCTGCAGAGGAAGACTGGTGTATGACAGACAAGAAATGAAAGTGAATGTGGAAATTGCAAACGTTTCGAAATGCTTAGTGGTTCACAAATGCTTGAACAAAAGCAAACATATTTGTAGTAAATGTTAATGCATTTTTTGTTCAGAACAAGTATTAGATATTAGGGGTGTTTTAATATTCTGGGCTGTAGTAAGTTTTGCACATGGTTGACAGGCAGGAACTGCCAGCAAAGTACCCTGCAGCATTTTGCTAATCTGGCACCGCTACCCAGCAGGTGTCAGGCATCTAATCATACATGCTGACAAAGGCAACAAGTTCATCCGGAGGAGGTGGAGGAAAAGGGTGTGTAGGCCTGTATGTGTGCATGTATATGTGTGCATGCATGTTTGATGAACAATCCCCCAGCCTAATCAAATTTGTGTGTGGACACACCCTGCATTAACTTTGCAGGGCAATGGTGAGGTAATGGGGCATATGGCAGATGTCCTTATCCTAAGTGCTTTACAATCATTAGTTACAGGGATAGTGCCCCTGGAGTGATTAGTGTCTAGCTCAAGGGCACAATGGTAAAAAGTGGGGGTTCGAGTGTTTTACCCTCTAGGCCAGGGGTGTCAAACGCATTTACACAATGGGCCGAAATTAACCACACAGACCAAGTCGCAGGCCAGACAGGGTTAACATTTATTGAACAGTCTAGTATTGACATATTGGCCAGAAATATTGGATTTGAACAGACTGCAACAACTTTTTCTTTAATAAAATAAATTAACAACTCAAAAGTCGAATACATCAAGCAAAATAAGAATATTGCTGTCCATTCAAAGGATAGGTTATTAACTCAAAATAACAAAAAATATGTTCACAATTCCAACTATACTGATGAAGTTAAGGTGATGCTGATTGTCCCTGAACACACCAAGTAGGTCCTTTCTCAGCCTGAGCCACCAAATCATCCACCAGCCTCATCCACTCATGTTCTGAAAATAACAAACAGAACAGAAGCACAACCATTACATTTTACAAATTTGACACTGAAGCTAGAAGTTACAATATTAAATATAAAAATTCATCAATAATTAAATCATTGAATGTATCATTAATTGTTTAAAATGGAAATTATAAAGATAATTAATTATTTAAATGTGTCATTAAATGCTTATAATGGGAAATAAAAACATTTAAATTAAATGTGGCTTGAATTATATAAAATTGGGAATAATAATAATAATAATAATAATAATATAATTATTAATAGTGTCATGAATTACTTAAAACGGGAAATAATAAATTTTATCAATTAAATGTGCATTATGTAATTATTTCACTATGTATTTCATTTTGGCAATGTTAAAGACGTAGCTAATTATGTTTTTATTTCCAATTTAAACATTTAATGACACATTTAAGTAATTATTTATCATTATGTTTCCCATTTAAACAATAAATCACACATTTAATTATTTAATTATTGACATATTTATATATTTAATATTGGCACTTCTAACCCTCCAATATTTTCATTTTATATTTTAAAATTCTCACCTGTTTGTTCACTGGTCAGATATCTGACACTGCAAAACAGTCGTGATATGTGCTTGGTCTTGTTCAGATTCATTGTTGAAAACATATGTTCGAACAGATAGGTGCTCCCAAACATGGACAGGAGATGTGCAGCATGAAGTCGGAGCTGTGGCATCAAGTCAAAGGTAAAAGTCTTTGATTACAGGATCTTGGACTTGTGCTTTCAGGCCAATGTCACTTTGAACTTCTATTAACTCCATCTGAAGGTGTTGGGGTGCACTGTTCATGTCGGCTGTGAAAGGATTAGCAAAGATGGCAAAGTCTCAGTGCTGTGCCTTGATGTCAGAGAAGCGACGATCAAATTCATTAATTAACCGGCTCAATTTGGTAGCCAACCTAAAGCAGGGAAAACCACCAGGGTCTGACAAACAGGAAAGTGGACAAGACTGGCTCGTTCTGGTTGAGACTTTCATAAGTGGAGTTTGCCCTGGAAAGCTGTGATCATGTCGGACATTTGAGTGATGAATTGTTTGTGACCCTGCATCCTCTGATTCAGCTGGGCGACAGGTTTGGTTATGTCGCACAACATAGCAAAATCACAAAGGGTTGCCTTTAATTTCCGTGAAAACTGCGATTTGTTCCCTGAGCTCAAAAAATCATTTGAGCACTGCGCTCCTGCTCAACCACCTTATTTCTGTATGATAAGGCACATCTCCTGCAAAAACAGATTGCAGTGCCCCATCAGTGGTTAGCCCCACCAATTTTTCCAAGGGTAATTTTGCTTTACTGACTGAATTCTCCACTGTATTGAAAAGGTCCCATTTAAAAATGGACAACTGTGCTGTATGCGTGTTATCTGTGCTTTCATCAACGGCTAATGAAAAAGCCAGATCCTCCTCCAGGTGGCCAGATTTCCTGACAGTTCAACTTGGTCTGCAATGGTGTTTCTTGACAAACTGACATTTAAATGTGTACATCCGGTCAGAGCACACCTGCTGAAAAACTCACTCTTTGAAAAACACAGCGACACTCTGCCGGTGTCTTCAGCCACAATAAAGCAAGCTTCAAACACGGCGCCATTTTTAGGTGTAGCTTTGGTGAATATTCCCTGCTGCAACTGCAGTTTGCCTTTTAATTCTTGGACATTTTCTTGGATACTAAATTTAGCATACTTATCTCTATGTTTGGTGTCGAAGTGCAGATGCAGATTGTACTCCTTCACCACAGACACTGCCTCGTAACACAAAAGTCACACCGGTTTTTACCCTTAAAGCACAAACATATGCTCGCTTTCCCATCTTTCCATGAAAAACCATCCTTCAGCATCAGTTTTTCTTTTCCTCTTCATTTTGGGGCTTATTGTTGACATTTTTAGAAACTCTTTTTTTCCACCTTTTTTTCTACCTCTTTTTACCATTGAACATTTTTAACCAGGTTGGAGTAGCTACCCCGCCAAATCCTCGTCTCTATGATAAGGCACATCTCCAAGCTCCGTACCCACCTCCTGTAAACACCCAGAACCCAGTGAAAACCTAAAATGAAATAAGAGCGCTCGTTTTCCGTTTTTTTTTTTTCATTTTGGATTTGAGTGCAAAATGGTAAATAGGAAAACGGCTCTTGGGCCACATAAAAGAACGTGGTGTTTGACACATGTGTTCTGTATCACCCATACTGTACTTTCATGGCAGATATCTCTCAATAATCATTGCTTATGTTTTATTCAAAAACAAATACAAGGTAGATGGAAAAATGTATGTGAATGTATGTATTTACAGTAAGTATGTGATCAGTCATCCACTTTGAAATTTGCTCAATACTTTTCAAACATCAGACACTAATTTTACTATAACTTTATTCTCAATGTACGTTCCTGACTTGATCCTGATCAGATTTTCATATAGCTTTCTACATTTTAGCTGAAAGCTGTAGAGTACTTGCTTCCTAATAAAATCATTTTATATGGGTATATGCAACAAAACAGGTTTTATATTATTGAAATGAGCTCATCCAAGATTATAAATGGTAATTGTTTAGCTTGGAATGGCAGTATCTTGTGGACATTGGCCGTATCACACTTCTGTTTATATTTCAAAGTTATAATTGCAGTCCTTGCAAAGTCAGTATTGAACTATGGGCAAACTTTAAACTTTCATAACACTTAAAAAACTTAAATATTTTTAACGTTATTCATAATTTGACTTCAAATTTACAATGGGAACAAGGTAACCATTATATGAAGCAACAGATGGATAAACTCACGGGTTGAAACCAGGGCGCTGATCGGAACACTGATCACGTTGTTAATGACAGCATATACGTTGATGTTGTATTCCAGGCCTGGTTCCAGCTCTTTGATGGTGGTGTTGGTCACATCACCTTCAACTTTCATTTCCAGCTGGACTCCACTGGGGCTTGTGGGAACATATGTGATCAAGTAATCCGTCACAACCAGCGAACCCTCCCATTCCACATCAATAGAATGCTCTGTTACTCCTCGAATACGCAGGTTCACGGGAGGAGACACTGGAAAAACAAAAAGACAGGAAGATGTGACTTGGTGTGATGTCTAGTCAGCGGCCACAGGGGGGCGCTGGGGTTTAGGTTTGGTTTATGTTGGGTGAGACTCTTATTTTGGTATACTGAGTGCACCAGCTGGGTAATAGCCATGAGATAGGTGCCAGCTGCTTGTGTACTCAGGACTAAGTGTTTGTGTTCTGTCATTGGTTGAAAATGTGGTCATGTATTGTATATAAGTTCAGTTTAGGTGGACCATAGTGTCGGTCCACCATTACCCATACTGCCCATACTGATACACTACTGATACTGTATCAAAAGTACATACTGATGCCAGGTTTTGTTTTGGTTTATAATAAAGAGTAAAAAGACAATGGATGCCTTCCTGAGTCCCTTCCCTTCATGGGGTCATGTCAAGAGGCGTGACACTAGGGTTGCAGGGATTAACCGGTTTGACTATTAACCACGGTGTGAAACATTGCACTTCAACATGACTAAAAAAAAAAACAAAAATGTGGCAGAGCCAAAGACATAAAATAGCGTGACCCGCACAGACAAAAAGAATAGCACAAGAATGTGCTATTCCAGAAGTATTGGAAAACTCCTGCAAATTTCTAGGAGGTTCTTAGGCTGAGATATAAAAGGAGCACCACCAGGACCAGCTGGACCAGCATATTACTGGTCCAGCTTTGATGGACCATTACTAATGAGAAGCTGTAATTTACATATACAGGATTGTAGCAAATAGTGAGAGGATTCCAGTGATACTTGGGAGTAGCCTGTCAGACCTTGCTTAGGGAAATAAAAGCCCGAAAATCACTCCCAGGTCAATTGAGCGACGAAAAGCACTCAGTCGCAAAAATATGGATTTTACTTAAACAAAGCAAAATATTTGAAGACATTTGATGGGGATATTTGGCCAGCAATAAGGGTAAAAGTGGAACGATGCTCCAAGAGATGGTTGCTGGTTTGTTTCATTTATGACACTGCGCTAAAAGTGTCTATATGCTGGCTGGGCTGTGATAAAACTGCTTTGGAGTTTCTGTGTAATTGTTTTATTGGGTTTTTAGCAAGTTTTTGTGGGCTATTTGGACAGCTGGGCGGAGCGAGATTTTTTCCAAACCGAATTGTCAACCGAGGGACGAAGCCGACTCTGTGGGACAGTGCAAGTTGGTTCCTTGGGTCCATTTGTACAGAATGAATCCATCGTAATCCATTGTCTAATCCATTGGAAAGGCCACACACGTGTCCTTCTTCTCCCCTCCCCCCTTCAGAATTCCAGCACAGTTCTAGGACAGAGCTCCTCTGAACCAGAAGGCTGTGGCTTGTCACTGCTGAAGAGAACATTTTACAATACCAATTTGAACCCTTAGAAGCCCAAGACAATAAAATGTATCTTATCAAGCTTTCCCCCTCCATGCCAGAGACACATACCCTTGCCTTCAGCTCCTGATCCTGTCTCCTGGTTCCCCTCTGGTTCCCTTCAGTTCCTGATCCAGTCTCCTGGTTCCCCTCTGGTTCCCTTCAGTCCCTGATCCTGTCTCTGGTTCCCCTCCTGGTTTCCCTCCTGTTCTCTGAGTCATGTTTATTCCTGTTGTTCACCAGTAGACCCACTAGGGGTCCCCGGTGTCCCGTCTGTGTGGTTGGTCACGTGTTCCTGTCATCTTGTCTGGTTGTTCCTCGTCACCTGTCTCTAGTCATGTTAATCGTTCCCTCTGTGTTTCCATTGGTTTAGTCCCTGTGTTCACGTGTATATAGTCCCTGCGCTGTGTCTGTTCAGACACGACGACATTAACGCTCACAGCCCCCTGTATGCTCCTGCCCTGTTTTCCTGTCCTGTGCTCCCAAGTCATATCTGGTAAAGTGTCTTTCTGTTCTCCCTGTTTTTGGCCATCGTGCCTTGGTTTTGGTTTTCCCTTTTTGTAAATAAACTCCTTTATCTCTCTCCATGACCCTCTACTCCGGTTCCCTGAGTTTCCCCGCCATGCTCACGGAGCCTACCGTGACAATCACATCTCATTCATTCTAGTTTGTGTTTGTGTGTTTAATGTTGTCTCATGTAAAATAAATGTTGTCCAGAGCATTATCAGTATTTCAGTTTCTTGATGTTATCTTCCGCTGCGATAACGTTACCATTCTCTTAAAATTAATAAAAATAATCAAATTGATCCCTAATTCCCCTATTTCAAGTGAAACACTTTTTAACTACGCAATTAAAAAGAGCTTTATAAGGTTAATTGTTGTATCCCGCCTGAATTAGTTTGCTGGACGAACAATTTATGCTGATACTTAATTAACCCTGCTTGAGGCAAGACCCCTAACTAATAAATAATACATTAATAATTGACTATTAACTAAATCAATTGATGAATATATGGGTGAATCAGCCTAAACTGATTCTGGTGGAGAATTTAAATAAATTGAGCTAAAACTTTTCCTTACATAATTCGTGGAGAATTCATAAATTTTATAAAAAAAATTCATACATTTTTAAAACATAAATTCTCTACAATCAATAACCCTACAATCAATAATCATGTGAAAGCGGCTATTGATATATAATTCTGTGGTAAAAATAAGGATTTCTCCAAACAAAATGGCGTCTCTAACTCTAGCAGGACTTTATTTACCAAAAGAAAACATTGATGTACTGTAAAGAATATTCCAAAAAAAACACATACCGGGTAGGTTTTAAGGTGGATCAACAAATTACAAATGTACAGACAGGGGTGTAAATACATGAGGCTAACCAAGAACAGCTGGGGGCGGGTTACAAACAGACAGGTGGACACCACAACAGGAGGGCAGGAGCAAAAAAACAGAGCACATGGAGTGGGGGGCATATCAGAAAATCTAAATAAACAAAATGCTTGTGAACACAAAGAAAAGGTGATAAGCGAGTGCAAAATAAATGGAGTGATAGAGGTGGAACAGGATAAGAATGTCCCAACTACGTATACTTTGAACTAGACACTTTAAACAGTGTTGTAGTATAGCAAATACAGAAACTGACATGCAAAATTGCAAACTGAAATATGTAAACAGGTGTGGATACAAACACCTTTAACTGATTTGGCAATCACCGTGACCCAATTCCATTTGTACATACCCAAAAATGTTGTGTGAATTCCAAAGTAAATACATCTCTCAATACATCTCAGAATTGTTTTGTTGATAGTTGTCACTTGTCTGATGACATGATGTTGCCTCTATTGTCTCGTTGTTCTAATGAAATGAGAAAATAAAACGAAGACAAACCAATACCCCCTTACCTTTTTTGTGATAACTTTAAACACTAATGCTGCTCTGAAGCTCCTGAGCAGACTGTAATAACAGAACTGCTTCTTTCTGTGTTCTTCCACCTTTCCTCACACACCAGTCAGCTGTTTTTCTCATAACTGCAATAAAATGACCAATTTTGTTACAACCGGGTCTCTAAGAAAATGAGAATGGGAGTGCAGGCTTGGTAATATGATTTGGCCTTTCTCTCTTCCCTTCATCCTCTTCTTTCTCGTGAGATAACAGCTGTTTGCAGTGACATGGGTTTTTCTCATCTGCTATCCATGTTTGCAATTCTGAAATTGCCTCAACCCTGGCTAATATGACTTGCCTTCCACAGCAAATGTGACTTTTGACAAATGAATGCTGTTACACCCTGAGTCATTCCAATTCTGCAGCTATGGTGGGAGGCATAGGAACCGCTGCAGTGGAGGTTTGACTTGTGCTGTGTGTGCCAGGTGTAAGAAAACTGAGATAGTCCAATTCACAGAGTGTTTGAGGGAAAATAGGCGTTTGAATCCTCAGTATTTTTACACAGTACTTTGTGTAAAACCTGGATGACTGTAGGAGGAAAATGTAAATTGTAACTGTATATATGTAATTAAATGTCAGTAATTCAAAATAATTTTTGCTGATGTTTAATGCTTTGTGTCGGAAATGTTCTTCTTAAATGTTGCACTTCTGAGCTATGACGCCTTTAAAGATAAAAGGTAATGAAAGCTAGAGGTGTGTTAATTAGTCCAAATTACACTACTCACAATAAGATAGGGAAATTGTTAGAGTGGATTTCACACATACGCAGTGATGGGAATAACGGTGCTATAAATAAACGGCATTACTAACGACGATACTTTTTTCAGTAACAAGTAATCAAACGAATTACTGTTTCCCCCGTTACATCACCGTTACCGTTACTGACAATAAAATGCGCGTTACTATAACTGAGAACACTGAAGCAGTTGCGAGCAGCATCTCTCTCAGCCATAGGACCTCTCTTTCTCTGGGGTGTGTGTGTGTGTGTTCGGGGTCGGGCGGGACACATAACCAGTGATGATTGGTTCAGATTGAGTAATTGTCCATTGTTTGCCAATCATAGGCAGAGTAGTGCGGGTGTTCACACACAAGCACACACACGGTCAGCGCACACACCAACATCCAGTCACAACGATGGCAATTCCAACAAGCTTTTGCAAACTGGAAGTATAAGCACTACTTTTCCCTCGCTGAGGTGAAAGGCAAAAATTTTGAATTTGATAGTTGTCTCTCACGTTGTCCCACAACAACATTAAAATGGTGTAGATTAGTGTACAATGTTTTATATTTATTTTATAGTTGTATTAAATTAGATTTTTTTTAAGTAACGCAATAGTTACTTTGTCTGGTAATTAGTTACTTTTATAATGATGTAATTCAGTTATTAACTCAGTTACTATTTGTGAGAAGTAACTAGTAACTATAACTAATTACTTTTTTAAAGGTAAGTGCCTAACACTGCACATACAGCGTTTGTTTCACTTCAGAAATTTTTGGGATAGGGAGACAATTGTATTGGGGTGATAGACAGACCTCATTTTGTGTTTTCCATGTAATGGTCTCATTATGTACAAATGTTGCAGATGACTCCACTGACACCAAGACACCGCCGTGAACGTTTGCAGTGGTCACAAGACCATGTGACCTGGACAATGCAGCAGTGGTCACCTGTCCTATTCAGTGATGAGTGTCGGGTCACCTTGCACAGAAATGATGGTCATTAGCGTTGCTGGAGAAGGCGAGGTGAGCGATACGCTGAGGTCAGCATGGTCCCCAAGGTTTGCTTTGGTGGAGGAGGTGCAACAGTCAGCGCAGAACAGATGTACACGGCTCAGTCACTGCACGTTCTTACCTCAGAGACATCATAGAACTCATCATCATCCCCCAATTCCGCCAGCACACCCCCAACTTTCTGTTCATGGATGATAATGCTCCACCACATCGTGGCA
>JBBJLR010014014.1:0-13541 GCA_037577145.1 Brachypetersius gabonensis
AGAGAGAAAGAGAGATTAAGTGAGGGAGAGAGAAAGAGAGAGAGAGAGAAAGAAGGAGAGAGGGAAAGAGAGAGAGAGAGAGAGAGAGAGAGAGAGAGAGAGAGAGAGAGAGAAAATGAGAGACAGAGGGAGAGAGAAAGAGATAGCCCAGATGGCTGGCGCAGAACCAAGTGCAACCAAAGGTAATCAGGAGCAGATGGGAAACAATTTGGCATGGAGTCTGCAGGAACAAGTCACTTTTTAACATAAAAAAGTGAAAACTACAAAGAGAGAGAGAGAGAGAGAGAGAGAGAGAGAGCAAAGCTCATAGATACATTAAGAGAGAAAGAGAGAGAGAGGCATAGAGAGAGACAGAAAGTGGTACTAAAGAGGCTAAAATGCACTCTTTCATCTAGTGTGTGTGTACATGTGAGTGTGTGCATATAAGTGCATGTCCCCATGCATCTACAGCTAAACTGAGTTTGCACCTCCAATACCAGAATAAATCATCTTTTTCCCCTCATGCTTTGTCTCTGCTTCAGGAAAACTTTGTTTTGGAAAGTTATTTGAAACCACTGCACTGCCCTCTGCTCTGCTGCCTCACTGCCGTTTATGTTCAAACCTGTGACCACACAGTTAAACACTTCACCTTTTCTCAAACTGGACCGGAAAAGACTACTTTATCACCTATATAGGTGTAAAGTTTTATACACTATATGTTGTGCAGACCTCGCGGGAATCAAGGGTAATAATAGAGTTTGCCCTGCTTTGCTACAGTAACAGCCTGTAGATCAGGGTCTACGAATCCAGTCCTAGGGGGCTGTGTTCAGAACAGTTTGGTCATTTTTCTACTCCAAACACACTTAATCTGGCAATTTACAGATGCATTGAACCAGGTTCATTTCAGATGGTGTATCACCAAACTGATTAGACACTCGTTTCCCAGACAGGAATTAAGCCTAGTCTTGGACTACTTTTTCATAGTGCTGTGTAATCCAGGACTAGGGTTAGTCCTCCGATAAATTGGAGATTTGCATATTTACATGTCCCAGATTAAAATGTTACAGGAACAGTGAAAGGAGGGTTAATTATTGGAGAGTACATGAATCAGAATCAGAAAACTTAACTGATCCAGAAGGAAACTGCTTATTTGTACATCGTCACTGTCCAAAAATGTCCTATCATTTGAACACAGGAAAGAAGCTAACAAAAAAATGTCTATCAAAATATTAAGATTAGTAAAACTATTCTTTATCTGTAAAAGCAATTACTACTGCATGACAAATATGAATGCAACTGGATACTGAGACCGCATACGTCTTTGTTAACACTCAATTTTTTTGATATTTTCATACCGAAGCTGAAATTCAGGTATTATGATATACTATCGCCTAGTTCTAGATTTCACCCTATCAGTGTGTTATTTTACACAGTGTGTCAGACCTATGCTGTAATTCTTTGGCTTCAGTTTTAATTCCATCAGATTAATTGTAATTGAATTATAATCACTAAACATAATAAAATTCAATCTGAATTCCTTTCCTCCTTACAAAATGCAGACATAAATGTGTTAATGTAGGAAGAGTTGTTAATTAACTCATCACTGATTGTACTAGTACAAGGCTTTATCCAGAGGTGTGTGTAGGGGCCCGTGTAAGGGGGTAGTTTGGGACGAGGGGGGTGGAAAAAAGGTGGATACAGGTTTAAGGTTGCCCTCATTTCCTTTCAACGCCAGTCAAATGGCCCCAGTTCAGCAGGGAGTCTAAAACACTGAGACGTCTTTGTCCACCCCCCCGACTCTATACCAACTAGAAACGATCAAGGCCTACAGTGGGCCCCACTCTCTTCTCTTTTCTTCCCCCTTCCTCATTTGTCTTCATTTCTTTTCTTTAATCTTCTCCTCTCCACTTTCTTTTCCTCTTTTCTCTTCTCTTTCCTTCTATTCTCCTCTTCTTTTCCAACTATTCCTTCTATTCTGTTCTCTCCTTTCTTCCTTTTCTCTTTTCTTCCATTTTATTCTTTCTCTGCTCTTCTCTTCTCTTCTCTTCGCTTCTCTTCTCCACTCCACTATCCACTTCTCCTCCTCCCCAAACCCCAGAGGCTTTTCCTGCCATTTGCTGCTTGGCAAAAGTCCACTTGGTTTCGTTATTTCTTGTTAGAGACTCATTTTATTGTGTGGTTATTAGACTCACAGTAAGATATCCAATGGTTTTCATTAAAGCATTCTCTCATCCGACTCTCTGCAAACAAAAGCCCCTCTAATCGGAACCCCCTACCTTTTCCTTTGTGAGCACAATTGTTGGCTCTGCTTTTAAACGAGAGGTTTATACTCACTCGTTCACTCTCTCACTCAGTTCACAAACTCATTCATTCGCACTCCCTCTCTCTCATTCACAAACACTCACTTCTTCATATGTCCTTAAAGTCAAACAACTGTGGTTTATAGGACTGTTGTAGATTTTCCAAAAGTATTTCTCACTTGTCTCCCCGTGGTTTGAGATGGAAAAATGGGGAAAAGTTATACAAAGTGTAGTTGACCATAGTACAGAGAAATGTGTATGAACCCACAAGCCAATCACGAAGCTATAAGACAGTTTGCAATGTTTATTTACCAACAGTGTCTTGAAATTACTCATTGTTAAATTAACCAGTGCCAGAATTTAAGAGCATATACACTCACTGGCCACTTACCTTGTATTTTTCTTAATTACTGATCATCTCAGTCAGTAGCATGTGTGGTGTAAGTTGTTTTTTTTCAGTTTGGAGCAGAAAAATATTCAGTTCAGGGTTGTGTTTGTGTGTGTTTGTATGTGTGTGTGTGTGTGTGTGTGTGTGTATGTGTGTGTGGGTACAGTTTATGTTTCAGTTCTGATTGAGGAGTCTAATAGCTGGAGGGAAGAAACTCTTTCCCGTTCTGGCAGTGGAGGACCGTATGCTATGGAACCTTTTGCCAGACGGGGGGAGGGAGAAGGTATCAGGGTGTATCAGGGTGTTTGGGGTCATCCACAACGCTGGTGGCTTTGCGGATGCAGCGTTTGATGCGAAGGAGAACCTGATTATTTTCTCAGCTATTCCACACTATGCTGCACCATGATGCAGCTACAGAGAATCCTCTCTCAATAGGGGGGGCGCTAGAGATCGCAGGGGGTGCGCACAATTTATATTAGGGCTGCAACTATCGAATACTTTTGGAATCGAGTATTCTGTCGATTTTTTCATTGATTAATCGTGTAATCGGATAAAATCATACTTTTGTGTTTTTAAACAACTATATCAATGGTGGGTTATGCAACATGAAAGGCCTCTTAAAACGAGCAAGCAATTGGCTGTTATTCCTCCCAAAAAAGGTTTTTATTCAAACTCAACACTTTTATTAGATCAAAACTTAAAACCTTTGGCTTATTGGCTCCAGAACAAAGCCAATTTAATCAACCTTTCTGGGAAACATTTATGAAGTACATTGTATCCTTATTAACAGCAAAGAAAACAAAAACGTCTATTTTGTCATTTTCTCTGTCTGTATGCCCTTTAATATTTGTTTGTAAAATATAAAATGATATTTAAATATTTTATTATTATTACTATTATATTATTATTATTATTATTATTATTATTATTATTATTATTATTGTGCTCCTGAGTTAAAATTTTACTGATCAATTTTAATTATTTATTATTTATTGATTATAGATTTTTTAGCTTTAAATGGTCAAAACCTGTTTACAGTTTAAATACGGATTAAAAATGTATTTCTCGAGGTGCTTTTAGCGGCTCTCTTCGTTTTTCACAGCCAGTGTGACAGTGCCAGTGTGCGCCACTAACTTACAATAACAGAACATTGATCATTTTTTAATTTTCATATATGACCGGGAGAGTGGGCGGGAGCACACGGGAATCGTCAGGAATTCCGCGGGAGCGGGATTAAAAAAATAGTCCAATTTAACTTTAATTCATGTCTCCTGCTCTGAGCTGTGTGCTCTTCTTGGTGCAAAAAACCCTACTCCCTGCGCAAAAATAGCATGTTCCCAGGTCACACGCGCCCCCTGCAGGTGGACTTTGGTGACGAATTAAACGAAGCCTCGAGGCAAAGAACATTTTTTGTAATCAAGTCATTCGAGTTACTCGAATAATCGTTTCAGCCCTAATTTATATATATATATACATTAAAGTTATAAAATCCAACTGCCTGAGAAATGTAAAAGTGTGTATGTGTGTGTGTAAGAGTATAAGAATAAAAACCTACAACCGCGGTTTATTTTTTGCAAATAAAAGTTTGTAATTAATCACTTTATTCGTTTTGTGTGTCTATGCAGGTAGAAGTTGGGGTTGGGGGCCTGGCTTGTCTTCAGGGAAACAAGGTTGGGGTGGGGGGGTTTCAAGGAAAAAAGGTTGGGAACCACTGCTTTATAGCCCCCCTGTGGAACCCAAGGAGGATTGAGGGGGGCTGGACCTTCTTGGCAATGGTATCGAGGTTCTTCACAATGTGAACACTGCGGAACTTCTGAAGACAACATCTATCTCATTTGTTTTGTCCACCAGTTTTTTATATTCTGCACCTCCTCCCTGTAAGCCACTTCGTAATTCCCGCTAATCAGATTCAGCAAGGTTGTGGTTGTCAAGGTTGTTATCAACACACTGCTTCTCGGACGCTGTGTTCCTGGCAGCCCGCTGCTTCACTTGGTGAATGCTGATGGTTCCATAAAGCGCGCTGGTTGGGGTGTACAGTGCGACTATGAGCACGGCCATTTCCACAGTAACCAACCAGCTACAGCTGTGTTCCCTCCAAAAAAGTAGTCCTTTAAAGTGACACTACCAAAACACACCTTAGCACATTTCTTTCACATGTGCATCTACAGTGGCCCAAGGAGCTTTTTCCAGAGATTAGATAAAAGACAATACATTTGCAATATGGAAGTGGAAACTGGATCAGAAGTGAAAGTGAGTTTCCAAAACTGGAGTTCAAAAAGGTTGTAAGGCTGAACTTTGTAGGGAGACGTTTATGAGAATCTTGGAAAATGACTCATGAAAAAAACATGATCCAAAACAGAAAGCAACTCTCCCAAAAGACTGGAAGCTGTAATATAGCCAGAATTGACACACTATTTACCAGGCACTTGAGAGTGCATCAGAAATCACCGCAGTGTGTGCATTCAAAGCAAGGCAAGTTTATTTGCATAGCGCCTTATCTTACACAGAGGTCACAATACTGCAAATGCAGTATTCATAATTATATCTTCTACATTGTTTTATAATCTGAGTTTACAAACCACCAGCAACAATCAACAGCTCAGTCCAGCACATCATGCAACACTATTTCTGTCTCCCAGCTGTAGTCTCCTTAGTAGGTTTTGCCACAGCTGAATACAGTCATCATTTTCTTTAGATTTTGTTCAAAATATTAAATTGTGAAATATTTCTTGTTATTTTCTCAAAATACCAAATTGCAAACACAGTATTGTGAACCATGCAAAATCATGGGCTGAGTGCATCATTACTATACTGAACACTGATTTAGAAGAGGTATAATTAAATTTTTGAGGCTGCTGAGGACGGTTCTGTTAAATATGCTTTGTCCTGACTCTAAAAATTGTCCCTTTGTTCTTTCAATGGCCATTTTAACTAGAAATTAAAAATATAAAAGGATGGTTTTTGACTTTTGCCCAATACTGTAGAACTTCCATTAATTGTTAGCTACAAGTATCTTCAGTGCAAACGTAAAGTTTCAGACACCAAATACATTTTGGCTGATGTGCTACATTTGGGGTAAGGGGAAAACCAAGGAAATTTGATTTTTTGGCCAAACCATCATTTTAAGAATGAACGGAATTCATGAATTGCACACAGTACCGAAGGGCTACAGTGGTGTAACTGCATCTGACAGAGGGACAGGCTCGTAATCTGGCCGTGTCCTTGTGCATAATGTGAAGCAGGAAAAAGTAAAGTGTGTGTGTGCAATGCAAGCACACAGGCAGAGGGGTATCAGGCACTAGCAGACTTTACTAATCAAACCCATAAGCCCCTGCTGCTGCACGTACAGGATTCTCCTGAGAGCAAAACTCTCGCATGGACATTTAATGGAAAAGAGACAAAAATCACTGGCCCTCACAAACGCACACATTTTGCCCACTGAAAACAAGCTGCTGTTCAGACAAATGAGAAAATTTGTTCGGAACAAGCCAGGAGAAGATGAGGCAACAAAATGAATGCTGAAACAAATAAACCCGGCCCACGCAAGAAGACAGAGAGCGAGAGGGGAGTAACAATGAGCGCAAATACAGACTCAGCTAAACCGGCTCGTGATGCAACATCTAATGAACTCAATCAGCCATGAATCAGTCAGCAAACAGCAGCATGTGTGAGGCGTGTTTGTGAACAGCAGTAAGCCATGAATTATCTTCCTTCACTTTGACATTCAGCACTTTTTTTCCCCAACTTCAGTCCAGTGAAACAGTTCAGTCTGACTGCTCAGACATCCAGTCATGTGACTTCCAGAGAGAGAGAGAGAGAAAGAGGCAGACAGAGAGAGAGAGAGAGAGAGAGAGAGAGAGAGAGAGAGAGAAAGAGGCAGACAGAGAGAGAGAGAGAGAGAGAGAGAGAGAGAGAGAAAGAGAGATAGGAGAGGAGAAGGGGTTGAGTGGGATTTCTCCTTATCTATGCCAGCAGAGAGGCATAAAGCTGTATTGAAGTAAAAAAAAAAGTTACTTTAATGAAACAATGACAAATATAGCCTAACCTGTTACTAAAATACTACCAGGTAAAACAACTCCTCAAGAGACAAACTCTCTATAGGATTTAAGAGGAACATCTTAGTGCATCCAGCATCTCTCAGCTTAGAAAATGACATGTGCTAGATCCAAAAGGAGAACTAGAAGCTCCAAGAGATGTGAGACTGGGATTCCAGGGATTCCTTTCCTATGCATAGAAGTAAAGGTATATCCAACCTAAAATATTCAGAAACTCAACTGCATTTTAGTACATGGGACAGATCTAGTGTGTGTCCGCCTCCAGTGCTGAAGAGCTCTGAATGCCATCCAGCTCTGACTTGAGTCTTGCAAAGGTGCAAATGTTGAATGCACTTGACCAGCGTCCCTCACTGACCCTGTCAGTCCCAAAAGATGTGGGCACCCAAATGACCAGACATGCCAACAGTTAGGCAACAATGGTCAGGAGGTTCCAAGTCCTAGCACACCCCCACTTGTCAATCAAGTGGTGAGACCAGCTTTAATTAGTATAGTGAACAGTTCAAGTGAATGCAAATGAACTGCACCTTTCATAGCTGAAGCTTCAACATGAAATCTTGCAAATTGTTGAATGAATACTTCCGAGCTGAACTGACTAAATCGCTGGACTTAAAAAAACGCGTTCATTCAAATATAACACTGCTTTCCCCAGTAGCCTTAACTATATAAACATTTTTGCTGTTATATTAGCTTCAGAAAAAGACCTCCTGGATGACCTAATAAACGGCTTATATTACAGCCCCATATTTCACGGCCACATTGACATTTCTGTTTTAGTGATCAGCAGAGATCCGCAGGGATCTGCAGGCAGTTTCCACCACCCTGAGCAGGCTGCCTGCAGACTGACAGCAAGGGTGAACAACACACGTCCCGAAAGCACTGGACATTCAATGGTAATAACTCTTTAACAACAGTGCTATGAAGGCTTAAATGCTACTACCTCTCCGCGTGACTGTCCGGGCCTCTTTTCTGGGAGTTATCGAGGTCCTCCTACTTCACGGCCACATGCTTCAGAAAGCTGTTCTGGAGTGCCGCTCTGAAGCTTCGTTACTTCTTTATGTTTCCGCCTCTTTCCTCTTTGCTCTGCCTGTCAGGGAGAGAGCTGTGGCCCACTGCGGGGCAGACAGCGGTGTTAACAGGAGCCGAACGCAGGGAGGAGCTGAACCGGCGGTGTTTTTTTTTCCTGCCCGTATTCCACAAAAACCCGCCCTCCTGCACTCTGATTGGCTGGCAGTCCACATTCACAAAGAGGTGTGCAGTTCCAGAACGCTTTAACAAGCAACAGCTGTAAAACGACACAAGATCCGCCCAGTATGTTCGGAGTCAGCTGTAGCTCCACCTTCTGCACTCTGATTGGATAATAGTTCACACTTACAGGCAGTCAACTTTTCTAGAACCTCGTAGTTCCACCTTCTGCACTCTGATTGGCTAATAGTTCACAATCATAGGCAGTCAGATGTTCTAGAACTCAGAAGCTCCACCTTCTGCACTCTGGCTGGCTAATAGTCAGCTGTTCTAGAACCCTTTAGCTCCACCTTCTGCACTCTGATTGACCAGTTGTTCACACACGCAGGCAATCAGCTGTTCTAGAACCCTGTAACTCCACCTTCTGCGCTCTGATTGAACAACAGTTCACACTCACAGACAGTCAACTGTTCTAGAATCTCGTAGCTCCACCTTCTGCAATCTGATTAGCTAATAGTTCACACTCATAGGCAGTTAGCTGTTCTAGAACTCAGTAGCTCCACCTTCTGCACTCTGATTGGTTATTAGTTCAGACTCAGCAGGTCAGCAGGTCTTGCACAGTTTCAGGTATTTCCTGACACCCAACACACCTGACCCAGCTCAGGAAGATCTAGGTAAAACTGTGCACTGCAATGGTACCAGTTGTTTCATGATGGATTGGAAATATTACATTTTTGAAGGATCTATTTTGCGCCTATGTATACAAATCAGAACAATGCCCTAAAAAGTAACTATTGGAGAAGGAATAAATCATTCTATTTTTCAAGTAAACGGAACCAGTCAATTTGGACCATTTTTGTTTAAAGTAAAGTAGTGCCGTCCCTTATAGCCATGTATGAACACACCACACTATAGTACACAGTACGAACAATGTGAAATCTTTTTTCTGCATTTAACAACTCTCTAACTAACAGGCCATTTGTCATATTTTGATACAGTGCAAATCTGGTAGCTAATTTATATCCCAAAATGAAAATGATTGGGGGGTGTTCAGAGTTTCGATATGTTGTCAGCATGTGCCGCCACATCTCCACATTGCATCTGTATTATTTTTAAGATCCGCGGCTATTCATATAAGCTTTAGGGATGTGACCCTGAATGCCCAGGCCTAGAACAGTATATGCATAAATATGTGCATGTTGTTGTTGGTTTGTGGCAATGGAAATTTCTGTTTCCACAGTTTGTCATATTTATAGCCATGGCCAATGAATCTGAAACCATATTCGCTTTCATGCGCCTCAATGAGCTTTGGTTTTTATTGCTGTTCTGTGTAGTCTACAGTAATCTTGTGCGGTAATAAAAACTGTCAAGTAACAATTTTTATAATGTGCCATATTATGACACATTTTTGACTAAGCCACTTCCTCTGTGGGCCCCTTGTACCAAGTTGCGTTGAAAGAAATATGAAGCCCTTTTTATACTGTAAACATGCTACAGACCCCCGGCGCTGCCAGAGCCTGTGCTGGGCTGATTTAGGTGAGGGAGTAAATTGCCGTTTCTGAGAAATGGTGAAGCTTGAAGGGAATGCAAAGCTGTGGGAGAAGAACAGCCCACATAGTTCACCTGCACGCACACAAAACACACACACACACACACACACATACACCCGTGCACCAGAGCTTGGTGAGCACACATGTCGTAGATCAAGCCAGATCAGAAAGCTTCATCACTTCCACAGAGTGAAGACGTTTGTTAGCACCGTCATACACCAGTTTCTTCAGGCCTCTCTCTGAGCGTCTCTCACACTCTCTGTCTTTCTCTCTGGAGGCTCTCAGTCTTGGTGAGTGCTTAATGGTCTTGTTTGGCCTTTTTTTTGCTGTTCTCTAGGAGGGATGCCTTGCTCTTATCTCATTCTTAGCTGATTTCACAACCTGTCCACTGTTGTTGATGTAAATGTCAGTCTGGTAAACGTGCATAAAGGAGTCGAGGGAGACCAGAAGGCTGCTGAACTGACAGATGTGAGTTTGGCAGAGGCCAAATTATGGCCGTGTGCTTGGCCAGACTAGAACTGCTGCAGCCATCCAAGAATGTTGATAACGTTGTTCAACACGTGCTGGCCTTTGTCCACTCAACGTGGGCTGCACTGCAGCAACCAACAGGCCTTCAGCAGCGAGGGTTCAATCAGGTTTTCAAAACTTTCCTTTGTCTGATGTGTTGTATGTGTTATTGTGCTGTATCCTGTGGCTGAGGAACCATTAAGATCACTCTTTTGTTGCTGAGTAGACAAAAGTTATATCTTTTACATTTCTTTTGATTTTATAATGCGAGCAGCATGGCATTTTTACATGTGTTACTTACTTAACTCTCATTAAGTTCCAATGGCTCTTTAAAAAAGGAAATATGTTTTGACTCTGTATATTCTTCCTTTGTGCAGTCCACATGAGAAAATATGATGAAGAACTATTTCAAAAGATTAGATTGAGGCCCATTCTCAAAGCATGTGGTTCGACTTTAGGAATGGTCTTTTGTAC
Source organism: Brachypetersius gabonensis (assembly GCA_037577145.1). NCBI lineage: Eukaryota > Metazoa > Chordata > Actinopteri > Characiformes > Alestidae > Brachypetersius > Brachypetersius gabonensis. The sequence goes on from JBBJLR010014014.1 coordinate 10,436, forward strand.
ATGTTCAGTTTAAACTCAAACTGTTCTTTTTAATGTTTTTTTTTTTTATTTGAATTTTTCTTTTTTAACTCTTCCATTTGATTTATAGAGCTTTTTGATATGGACTCGTCCTGTTCTTTTACACAGTTCAATTCTGTCTTGAGCAATTTCTTGTGACTGTTCAATTTTTACTTGAAAAATACTTTTAAACTGTTTAATGTGACCCTGAACTGCTTATTTTAACTGTTCAATTTGATCTGGAACTATTCTTTTTAGCTTTAACTTTATAACTTTAACTCTGCTTTAACTTTATAACTTTAAGACTGTTCTTTCTAACTCTAGTTTCTCTTTAGCTGTTCCTTTTAACTGTTACGTTTTAAACCAGACCGTCATTTTTAAATTCCTTAATTTTTAGTTCAAATATTTGATTTGTGATCAGTTGATAGTAATACTAGGATTGGCCTTGATTTCAAATTTTGAACATAATGCAATGCTGTTTGGTAAATAGCATTACTATTTAAATATACAGTGGTGTGTGTTTTTTACACTATATAGTTGGAAAGATTTCTGTTTATGTCACTACATTGCGCTGTGCTGAAGACAAAAGATCTCAGCAAAAGTGAGATGTTAAGAGGCAAATGTGTGCTGCAGCAGACATGAAACAGCAGTCTTTCCAGCACAGAACGGCTCAGAGCAGCTGCGACTTCAGAGCTGGAGATAAAATTATATTTAAAGAGATATCGAACTTGAAAACAAACTGACGTTTTCTTTGGCTCAAGGCAGCAGATGTCTGCAACCTGTTCACCATTTACAGCTGAACACTTACAGCTAAAACAGAACAAATAGAGATCAAATAGAGATCAGAATAATGCAGTTCGCAAATAACGTGTTCAGTATTAAATACTGGAGTAAAATGTTTTTGCCCTTGCACAATTATACTAGTTTAATTATGCTGCTATTAGACCTCAGGGAAATTGCCTCATATCTGCTAATGTGTTTGAGATTTCATATCAGCAACAGTGACAGTTTTCTTAACAACAAAGAAATACAAACAGTGGGCACTCCACTTAGGACTTAGGAAAGGGCAGAAATCCAAACCTGTCTCAACTCCAAATGCCCACTTTATATAATTTAACAGAGCCGTGGGAACAGCTAAATATGGGCACAAAGTCAAGCAAAGCCATTTAAGCAAACATGAACAACAATCATAACATGAAGAGTAATTTTGGAAAGGACAGGGGTCTGACCCGCTAATGGCCTTTCACATATTGAAAAAAAAATGCCTTTGTGAGAGAAGATTATTTCTATTTCACAGGGACCACTTACACGTTTGGCAATTATTATATTAAACTGGAAATAAATGATTAATTAATACTAATACTAATGAATACTAAAAATGCATGAAAACGGTTACGTATAATTCTAACAGATGCACATTCTAACTTAAACTCTGATGGTGAATCTTAAAAAAACACGGAATACAGTGTGTTTTTCCCAAGAAACTATTGACAATTTTAGATTTTTGTTGAACTTTTGTTGACATTTAACACCCATACATGTAGTCCAAAGATAAAGTTACATTGTTCTAACTAAGTGAGCTGATTCTGATTCTGGACCTGCAACTATGAAAGGGTGTACTGATGAATGGAAGGGAAACAATGAGCACATGGAAGACCATTATAAAGAGGAGTAGGAAATATTACTGGGATTTCACTTCATTGAACAAAAAGTACCACAAAGGACATTTTTACTCAAATATTACAAATATAATGAAATATTTTAGATCTAGTGAGCCAAAGCAACACATATGAATGTGATTCCTAAACTGTGAACAGCTGGTGAACGCTAGGACTAATATTTCTTGCATTTATCCTGAAACGTGTTCATATTCTTGCTACAGTATGGTCCGTACAATCAGAAAAAGGGCCTGAAGGTTTCTGCTTATTTTTAGTACTTTGAAACCTCTGATTGCCTAGCGTGAGTAAGGCTTTGATAGCTGATGGAGTTCATTTTCGCTGTTTGCTTTCAGAGTGTAACCCAGTCCTATGAATATCACTCGAGTGTGGGGGTGTCCTCATTAGTTTGCTTTGCACCCAAACGCTGCGGTCCTTTTCACATGCTTCCGAAACGTAAATAAGCTGCCTGGGTGTTTTTCCTTAGTGGAAACTCAAGAAAGCGGTTATAGGTCTGCAGTTTTGATGTAGTCTGTTTGTGAACACAACGACCTGTAGTGATGAACTTTCAAAGCCGTTGCCCTGCTATTGATTCAAAAAGATCAGATACCCCCGTGGATCTGATGGCAAGTAAGGTCAGTAAACTTGAACTGACGAAGAGAAAACCTGTGATAGGGCAGAAGATATGTCCATACTAACAATACGAACAATAAAGAAACAATAAACGCGTCATTAGATGGGCTTCTCAGCGCTGAAATAATGAAAATGCAATTAAAACTAATTTTCCGTTTAAAGTCCATAGCATACAACTTCCATTTATGTGAGTTTTGAATGCGTATGAAAACAGCTGGAAAAGCAGTACGCATCATTGTTACACAAGTAGGCTGGCAAACTGAACTAGAATCTATTCATACTAAATAGGTTCATATGAAAATCATTGATTTTTAGTTATATACACAAGGCTGGCTACCTACACATGCTTTGGAATGTCTCAGTTGTGGTAGTAAATGATAAAACACCAACAATATTTCGAGGCCGCTTAAAATTTGAGGTAAAATAAAAGAAAACTCAAAAATAAACTCTACTTGTTGTAATGAGCAATAGGTCATGTCAGACTTCGTCACTACTCTTATAAAATCCTCAGAAATTAATTTAAATGGTATCAAATTTTAGCTGCAGTGCTTGGAGGCAGTTAACCACGTTAGCCACTGCTGCCTTCATAGCAAAGTGGAAAGCGTGTGAAGCTAAAGAAAGCCTTTCTACCCTGAAAGCTTGGGGACAGACTCACATTTAGAAGATCAAGTCTTGATTATGATCATAACTATCTGTTTCTGTGAGCCAATTTCTCCACTGCACATTTAAGAAGAATGTGTGCTTAGTAAACACACACACACACACACACACACACACACACACACACACACACACACACACACACACACACACACACACAC
>JBBJLR010014058.1:0-13538 GCA_037577145.1 Brachypetersius gabonensis
GTGTGTGTGTGTGTGTGTGTGTGTGTGTGTGTGTGTGTGTGTGTGTGAGTGTGAGTGTGTGTGTGTGTGTGTGTGTGGTGAGCTGGTAGGTCTGTGTCCTTTGAGTGGGTTGCATAGGAGTGACTGTGATCAGAGGCTAGGTGTGTTTATGTGTGTGTGTGTGTGTGTGTGTGTGCGCACGCACGCACGTGTGTGTGTGTGTGTGTGTGTGTGTGTGTGCGCGCGCGCATGTGTGTGAGCAAGACAGCTCTCCGGCAGGCCAGGGAAATGGATATGTCCCTGCTTATTTAGCCCATTCACTCTTGTCCATTCCTCGATCTCTGACCTCACACCCACTCTTTGTATTTTCAGTGAATAATGCTGGGGTGCAGAGTGGTGGAGAATAAAAGTGTGTATAAATACGCTGCCTGTAGCTCCACGCTGTAAACCTGGTGAACTTTGTGGATGTGCACAGATTTATGTAGGGCCCTCGATGACTCGATATTTTTTATTCTGCATTCTGAATGATGTCTCCCAAGTGGGACATCATTCATTCTCTAAGAAAACAGTCTGAAAGGTTCCATAAATGGGGCTGTATCTTTGACCTGGTGCTGGACGCTGTGAGCAAAACACTATGGGTAAAAGCCTGAAGGGCTAAATGCACAATTTACTGTAGCGGCTCACATAATAATAATGAAAAGGAGTTCATCTGTAAAGGGAACTGAAGGTAATGGAGCGATTCAGCACTTTTGGCCAGAACAGAATTGACTTGGATTGAAATTACAGCCAAGAAAGCTTCAACCACATCACAGAACTTTGTGGTTAAAGCTCACATTGTGTCTGTTTGACCCCAGCAATTTAAATCCTCCAGAAAAATAGTTCTGGAGGATTCAAAATTGGTACTCCAGTTTATGTGTCAAATACTGTCTTTTTCTTTGTTGACTCCCTAAAAAGTGCTTTAAGTACAACATAGATGTAACAATGGCCCACTGAGCAGGAAATATCAAGGTTTTGGTGGAAAATATGTTTTCTCTTCTCCATGTCAAGTGAGAAGAGTGGTTCTCACAGTCCTAAAGGTATGATTATGTTTGGCAATGGCTCTGAAGCATTTTTTTTTTTAAGATTATAAAACTGCATATTGAAGGTCCTTCAAAACTATCCAAGACAACCAAAACATCCTGGGGTCGAACTGACCCCAATGAACACTAATGTATACAAAAACGCATCCAGGACACTAAAAGCCCATCATCATGTTCATTTTGCATTCAAATTTGTATTTTTCAACTTGTCTCCTAATTACAGAAAAGTCATTGAGTAAGAAGCAAAAAAGTAATTTATTTAGAGACATTAAATGTTGAATGAGGTCAAACTGAACTTAAAAGGAAGGGTTTTTTTTATATGTCTTCAGTGCAAAAACTACAAGTCTTCTAACGTCCCTCTTCACCATGACTGCTCAGGACCTCAGAATGGCCATCTTCATTTGACAACCTTCCCATTATATGCAAGGAGATTGCCATGGCGACAGACAAAACGTGACAAAGCAGGTGGCTGTGGCAACGACCATCATTAGCAGCAGAGAGGCTGTTGCGTAAATGCTTTTCTGGCTGGCGTTCGAGTAACCTTCACCCAGCATGCGGAGTGCCACAGAGAGGGAAATGTCAGGCCCATTAGCCAGGACACACACTCGCGCAAACACAGGTATTAACATTTGGTAACACTATACTGAAGGACAGTATTCATGAAGCTACATGACACCTACATCAGCCTTTCATGACAACTCACATAAATCTACATATTCCAACAAGTGTCAGGCATCCTAAAGGGTACATTTGTCCATTTTGATGAAATTTCACTCCAGAAAGTGTTAAAACACTTCAAACAAGCCTTTATACTTAGCTTAACATCAGTTATAGGCTTATGCAGGTGGTATGTAGCTCTATAAACCCTGTCCTTCTGTAAAATATTTCATTAAATGCTATACATGTTCTTAGACTTTTTGTCTCAAGGCAACTAGCAAAATGTCCCAACACAAGAGGTATAGATCTGTGACTTCACAATGATTCAAAAAAGATTAATTAGGCAACAATTCAATGCATGAAATCTTTACTCACTAGTTATTTTAATCCAAAATTACACTGAAGAGACAAGTGAAATACAATGCTTGAAAATATCCTGCAAATTCTGCATAATTGCATATTTGTAAAAATATTTTGTAGAAAACGCAACACCGCCCCCATACCCCCCTACCCCCACACACACACACATACACACACACACACACAGGTAATACCACTTGGCAACCTTTGGGCAGCATTCGTAACGCTACATGACACATATTGGACATAAATCTACATATTCCAATAAGATTTAGTTGTATATTTATACAAGCAAATCCAGCACATATACTTGAACCACATTGCTCTTAGAGCTGCACAACGCTCTTTGTTGCTTTGTTGAGTCAGAGAAGTAATTAGACAGAAGGGTCGAAGCCTAGGCGGTCTCTCAGAGAGGCTGGTGACAGAAATTTGACAGTGCTCCAGTGTTCAGGACCGGGGTCCTCTCTCACTTCAGGGTCAGTTCAGTCTCACACGACAATCACAGACCATCACAGCGTCACGATCACTTCCCCACAGAGCTTCCAGGAACTCCTCATCAGGAGGAGAGTGAACGACTCATTAGCACTGGAAGACACGAACTAGAACAAAGGGGCAGTTGCAGAGCAGCTTTGTGCTCAGTGTCCTCTCTGCTCGGAGTTAGCACAGCGATGTGCCTCCTCCAGCTCATCTGCTGTGTTACACAAGCTTTCACACACTTCATTAATATTTCACTGGATTTCCCCAGAATGCTACTCCCTCCCTCAGCTCCGCAGCACCGCTCAGCGCTACTAGTCCTGTACAACATTACTTTTTTCTGTGGTTTGAAAACCTGCTGGAATGAAAGAAGTAAACCAGTGAAACAAAAAGCCTAAAAGCCTTGAAGTATAATTATATATAGTGACTATAAAATATTAAACAAGAAACCACAGGAGAAAAAAATAATACCATAATTATCAGCTATTTATTATAATGCAGTTTATGCAGGTACAATAATAAGGTTGTTCCTGTCTCTATAATCAGTCTGAATCTGCCTCTTTTATGATAAATGCAGACATCCAACGTTCTGTCACAACCAAAGACACCCTCAATATACTTTAAAAACTTTTTTTTTAATCCAGTACTGTGCAAAAGTCTTAAACCATCCCACATTCCTTAATATTTTGCTTTGAATCACATTGTCGGTGCAAAAATACTGTTTAAAAAAAATATTTTTGGCATATCAAGCAAATTAAATCAAGGAAACATGAACAACTGTTTTACTGCAACAGGCTGCAAAGTGCCTAAAGTGCTTTTATATAAAAGAATTTCAACCATTTAGCATTCAGCACCATCAGTATACTGATCACTGCCTGATCCTATGGAATCATCTGCACCTGTTTCTTCACTGGTTCAGGCCTTAAGTTAGATCTGCATTGTTATGCTTGAATGATTCATACTTAGGTCACTGTGTCCAGTTTCAAAACATTCCTTTGAGAGAACTATTAATACAAGAAAGTCTGGCTCTTTGAAAGCAAAATCTGGAGAAATGAGCGATGGCTCAAGACTTTTGCACAGTACTGTATGTCACAATAATGAAAACTAACTGCAGTACTGTCCACTCCTGCTGCGAATGCAATAGAGCACACTGACATAGGCATGTGGAATAAGCTTTGTTTCTAATTACTCCCTGTATGCTGTGATGATCCACACAATTAGTTCAGCTGCATGCCATAAGAAAAAAATGGCCTTTGATGTCTCCACTCATTTGAAACCAAGACTGTCACTGTCTTTGTGACAGCACTTTCCCAAAAGGGGTGTAAATGCAGAGCTCTTATGTGTAATAATGTTTTATCCTGATGCACTTTCCCGGTCTTTGTGGTCAACCAGTGAAGCAGATAAAATGAAGCCTAAATAAGGCCCTTGGCATCAGAGGGCTCTAGGCATGCACCTTGGCTTTCAAACCCCCTTCATTATCCGTGTGGAGCTAGCAACATCCTCATCACCACAATGCAACGCAACAGCGTGATAGGCCTGTCCAACTCGATTAGCCTCAATGGCTCTCTCCTGACTGTGGGGGCTGTTAGCCTCACAGCAATGCTAACCGACTCCAGTCTGCTGTGTGGAACTCACAAACATGCAGCAAACATTCACTAAGACATGCCTATTGCTGAGCTTTAAGAATTTGTTGGGTTTTGATGGAAGACAGGCCACAGGTTAAGTAGGCATGCTTTAATGGGGACATGTTACTCATGCTGTGTTTTGTTCTGCACTTTAACACCACACAGGGAGACCATGACCATCATCATGGACATTATGGTCTTTGTGTCAGAGTGACCACCTAGTGTCATTACAACATACAGAACAAGAAACAAGATTCAAGTTCCTCAACAAAAAAACTCATAAACCTTTTTCTGTCATAAAATGTCTTTCTCTATATTTAACCCATTCACCAAGTGAAGCACTAAGCTCTCACCAGTGAGAGGGTTCTAAAGAGCAGTGTATGGGGATGGTAACTTGTTTGAAGGTACCTCTGTGATGACACTAGCAGTGTTGGGATTCAAACCCACAACCTTCTGACTGCAGGGGCAATTCCCTAACCACTAGGCCACCAGCTGTATGTTTTGGTTATAAAGAAAACCCAACCCAGTCCTGGTGGTTCCTGTGGATAGTTCCTCCTTCTTGGGAGCATCAGGAAGAATGGATGGTCTCTCCAGTTCTATTCAAGGCTTGGCACTGGCCAGTTAGAGCAGAACCTCAGAGTGACCCTTGGTTTGACTCACGAAGAAACTCCTCCCTACCGCTTCTTTGAAGTCGCACTATTACAGGCTTTCAGCACTCGCACATTAAAGACGACTTCTGGAGCAAGAAATTCAAAAGCTGACCACAAGTTGTATTTGTCACATGGATCCATGGCAACCTGGTGATATAATGTGAAGTTTGTGGTCACAGCGGTAAATCAGTTATGACGGCTAATTATACTATGAGCCACTTTTTACAAGAGTCCGCCCCAGTCAGACCAGGAAGAGGTGGAGACATATCAGGGGACACAGGCCTCTATGTGCGTGTATGAATTTGTCACCACTGACAGCTGTGTGTGTGCGTGTGTGTGCGTGTGTGTGTGTGTGTGTGTGTACGCGCGTGTGTGAGAGTTTGAAGAGAGATTTGCAAAATGGGGGGAGTGTTAGTGTGAGTGTTTGTGACAATGACAGCTGCCAGAAAAATCCACTTGACTATTTTTGTAAAGAATGCATAACCTTATCAGCCCTTCCTCCAGAAACAGCAGCTTCCTCACCTCCTTCACCACAAAATATCCAACCAACTACACCAAAACTGGCACAATGGCCATTTTTATTTCTCTATACTGACCATGAAAAGTGTTAGCTGATCCTGGTACTGATCCCAATTTCTCTTTAAAAAATTCCAAATTTCAGATTGAGCTGAACTGAACTGCTCAAGGAATTGTTATCCATTATGGAAAAACAGTCAACAAGACACAAAATTGCAGCTTCTTATTTAGTAAACCTAATAACTGACCCATCAATTGGTCAAAACATTTTATTGAACTTCTACAACTTAAGAATAACTCAGCTAGTTTGCATCAAAGTCTATGTAGTTACAAAACAGTAAGATCTTTGATGAAGGGATTAAAGTTTTTCATAAAAGTGTACTTTTAATTTAATGTTCAGAAATCTCTAGACAGATGCACTCATCACAATAAGTGTATATCATTATAATCATGCTACAGGTGTAGGCAAATATATAATCAATGCCCAAGGATTCTTATTAGTTCAGCTTGGTGCACTTTCCCAGACTAAGAACAAACCGCTGTCGCTGGAGTTACGCACTACATTACACCAGCAGGGGTGTAAGTTTGGTTTGAAATGTGTACGAACCAAAAAAGTTGCGAGGACATGTCTCCAACGTCCCCAGCGCAAAGTACTCCTCTGTGCACTTAATTCTATAATGATTACAGATTTCCTGCTAGTGTTCAGGTGTTATCTATATAAGTCCATAGCCAATAGACTGTGAATGCATTGATCTCATATTTCTCGCACTCGGTATGACCTGCGTATAACAGCGGGTAATGAAGCCTCCTCTTCCTGTTGGTGAAGCACACTTTCATTCACTCTAAAACGGGAACCTTACACCCTGCGGTTCAGCGCACATGCATTTCATAAGTCTCATTATCTCCTCATAAATCAAGAGCTATGAGAACTGTAACTTGACCAGCCCTGGCCTGCTTGCTTTTCATGGCAAGAAAAAAAAGTGAATTTTTGAGCAAACCATGAAAGCTTCATATCTGCACCATTTAAAAATGCAAGCTGCTCTTTATGTCCAGTTTTAAAGTGAATGGACCAATAGAAATAATCTAAAAAGACTTGCTTCATTAATATACATTTTTCTTCTCCTACAAAGTTACTATTTTTGGAATGTGATTTCTTTTGACAGTTTAAAATGTGCTAAATGAATTTAAAATAATGAAGCGCAAGGCTTGCGTGAACATCCTTCGGGAAGACCATGGGAATGACAGCTTGAAAAAACATCTAAGGGTATGTGGCCTTTGACCCCCGCGGGGGTCTGCCACTCCTCGTTAGTGTGAATCCACAGCTGCTGAGCGGCTGTGATTCCTGGCGCAACAACACAGACATACGCATACAAATACACATACAAGCTCACGCATACACGTATATATACAGACTCGGCAGAGGTGTATGGACCCCTCCCTGGCTCCGATCTGCGTCCCAGTGGGGATCAGCAGAGCTATTTCCAGCCTCGCAGTGCTTTAACGGCTCCTGGAGACTATGCTGAAAATAGCACAGAGCCGCTTTGACTGACACTGCATTCACAAAGTGGTGGGGGGAGAAAGGGGGGGGGCACAAGTGTAGAAAGACAGAGCGTGACACGGAAAGAAGATATGAACATGAACATGTGAGTGCAAAGGTGAGGGGGAGTACTTAAGCAATTGGCTAATGCATGCATGCACTTGCTGGTAGTGGTGGCGATGCGGCAAATCCGATACATGCATCGCGATATTAATAGAATTTTGCTGAAATTTATAGACAAATTGTAACAGACATGGTGTTCCAACAAATCAATAATGCGATGTTAACAAATGGCGTATTGAGTTAGCATATACTCAGCTGCCTGTTACTGTACAATTTAAGTAAAAGTTGTTTACAGGCTCTCTGTAATTGGTCTAAATCTCTTTATTCCCTTAATACTTAATAAAATAAGCTCAATATTCTTGGCTAACAAATGGATTTACAGTATGTTCACCTCTTGGGTACCTTTACTGGCCAGAAAATTAGAATGATATATTACCAGTTATTTAGTTAGATATTTACTGTTAGATTCTTTATATGCTATTAAGTGAAAGCCAGTGGGCTGAAACAGTTAACAAGTGCATTTAGAGTTAATGGACTGCCGAGAATCCGCACAACCAGCTAATAGGATGTCAGACATGCACTGTTTCCTATTCTTTCCGTGTTATCAGGGAAACATTTTTTCTTTTTATACACATTTTCAATGACAGTTGTTCACTCAACAACTTTCCGGTGCTTAGCAAGAATAAATATCTGCAGTTTAAGATATAAGTGGTAAAAACCTGTGGTGTGCAAAAACTTTTGACTGCTAGTGTACTCAGAAAAGGATATCATAATTCACGATAATGGCAACATATCTTCCATCGCTGTTGCTTGGCACACGCAGTGAGAGTTTACTCTGGCTAAACTCTTGTGGCTAATGGGACGGTAAAGAGAAAACACAGCCCGCTGGCTCATGGACATACTCAAGCCACGCGGCCAAATCTCGGGGGCTGGCAGGTCTTAGCTGCACTTTCACTCCAGCCAGGTATTTACAGACACAATTATATTAAACATTACGCAACCCTTCCGCTTGCATCCAGCTTTCCAAGAATGGAGCTACACATATGGACGAGCACAAGGATTTATTTTAAGCAGACTAAAGGTCCTGGCCTAATTAGGCCCCGCCCTGTACTGCTCATGGTTTAGCCATTCTTAGGGACAGCAGGAATCCACCACCAGTAGAGACCCTAGCATTCCTGACCTCTTCTATAAATAATTCATTGTGTAGCATGGAGGACAGTAAATATGTTCAGGCATAAAAAAGGGCATTGCAGCTGCTCTGAGCTTCTTGTATAAGAAATCTGTTACCAGTAAAGGTCAGGCAGCATGTTGCTGGCATAAATTATAACTTCTGAATATTTTAGTAGATAGTCAATTTAATCACAAAAGATTCTTCAAACCAACATGAACATCTCTCTGTCTACTTATAATCACTGATGCATAATCTTTAATACATATAGCATAGTGTATTATACCACCTCTGTCCTCCATAGGAAAGATCAGATGAATAGAACAGGCCAAAATTCTCACAGAATGTGTGAGACCCTGGAAACCAGGCAATACAAAGTCTCCCTCTAGACATCTAGTGTCATGTGATGGAGACCCTGGTGCTAGCTCAGAGTTCCAGGAGAAATAAGACTGACCTCTTAGCCTAATTCGATTCATGGGGTATGAACCACAGGACACTACAGTATTTGATTAAACCAAGTCATATGAGGCCTTTTATATGATTGGAGTTAACTTACTGTAGACACCAGAGAAACACTGGTATTGTCGGCCAGGGCTGAAATTTTCTATGTAGATGTCCCATTGTATTTCTAAACCTTACAAATACTGAATATAGTAATAAAAATATGAATAGAATGTGTGCAAAGAAAAATGTAGTACAATAAAGTACAATAAAAGTAATCAAATATCAGTTTAAAATATCAGTCAAATCCAAACATCTGCCCAATGCCATTAACTGTTTCAAAGACATTCTATGCAAATAGTGCTATAAATCCTTTAGAGCACTTAGAATGTGCCAACTGAATACCTCAGAGAGCAACATAGTGTGAAATCTGTGATTTACAGTTCAAACTAGTCATACGATGTATTTATAGCCAGAACCCAATTCTGCTGCTCTTATAACTGCTTTGGCAAAAGCTTATAGGGTGCTGGAAAGAAGAGGTAGAGGGTACATTAATGCAGCCCCTAAAAGTTTCATAGATTCACAAACAGAATTTATGATAAACAGAACATTTTCCTCTGAGTGGATGAATTTAGTGTTGAGAGCGTGTTGAATGATGTCTGGTAGTAAAATGAGAAAAGACGGTATGATGCTTAGCTCTCCCTCTCAGAAGAAATAAGAGAATGTTCTCTGTGTGCCTGGCAAGATACCACTTGTAATAAATCTCACGCTCACTCTTACAACCCAGGGGCTCAGTCTGTCACTCCATGGAGGTATAGAGAAAAAGGACAAGCATGGAGATGAATGCACTCCAAACGAATAAAAACAAAATAAAAGTCTCAGCAAGGGTTTTTTGCACGATGCCAAGGGTTATTTCTGGTTTCCTACAGAAACCTTCACTGTATTTTACGTACAAATATAAGAATCTATATAAATTATGTATAAATATATAGGACCTCTGTTCTGATTGACTGCTTTGTATTGTGCTTTACTGAAAGGACAATAATACTCTACTAACTTTATCATGAGTGGGCGGAGCAAAAATGGTGCGTAAATGCATTGGCAGTAAATCAATTAATTTAAAACTAGATGTTCTTGCAGCTTGATTATTATACTATGTGAGAGTTTTGCACAGTTTACATGCAAAATTCTTTTGTTAAAAAAAGCTTTCTATGATACTGGCCCTTTTTGTCTGAAACCAAATGAGGCTACCAAGAAATCTCACATAGCATCTAGCTGAGGCTATTGCTAAATCATTCACACATATTGTAGCAACTTTGGTAGAACTCACCGATATTCCAAATGATGAACGGCTTCTGCTTCACCGCTAACAGATTAAATGCTATAGAGGAAAATTATGCCATATATCCGAGTCCAGGTCTTGAGTTTACTGCGTTCAGGGAATGAATGTGGAATGTGTGAGTGTCCAGCCTAATGAAATTATTCAGGCTGCAAGAAGGGGGAGCGGGGTAGCTTTAATCTAAGATTCCATTCGCCAGGTCATAAAGTTAAGAAATTTACACTGGCCAGCTAAAAGCCCCTCATTACTTTTTTAACTGACAAAGCTACGTGCAAAGAAAAGGAAACCTTCACCCTTAAATGCACGAGAGGAAAGAGAAGATGACGTCCATTTTCATCCATCTCCACTCACTCATGACCCGAGGAACACGTTAAAACCTTTATCATTCACAAATCGTGGCTGATGTTCCCCATCCTGGAGAAACCACATCCATCACACCACAGTGTTCTCCTTAACACTTAGAACACAAGCAGATCTGAGCTGGGAGAGCCACAAATGGTAAATCATCATAATATGAAGTATAAAGTAAAGTGAACTTTTTGTCACATGTGAAAACACCACAGTACACAGTGTGAACAGCACGAAATTCTCCCTCTGCATTTAACCTATTCACCAAGTGGTTCCTCAGTGGTGCCACTAGTAGTCTAGGGAATCGACCCCCACGACTTTCTGATCGAAAGGGGAACGCACTAACCACTAGGCCACCTGCCCCATAAAGATGGTTTGTAGCAGAGGAGAGTTACAATCTCTTTATATGGAAGTTCCCTTGGTTTGTGTTGATGCTTGAGGCGTCAGACTGAGCTTTGTTTGGTGTTCCTATGTTGCAATGAACCAACATTATTATAATTTAAAAAGCATGTAATAATAATAACCACTAAAAATGTCTCTATTTTAGGTCGTAGAAGTAAACAAAAAAAACTTAAACAAGATCTCTGGATAGTTTATGCCCGTAAGTGGGTGTGCAATACTGACCGAGGGATTTGGGGTGGGGGGTCCGGAGAGCAGCTGAGCGGCAGTGTGCCGAGTAAAAAAGCAGCAAACAGTAAGAGAGCAAATGCCAGTGATGCAGTGTTTTACACTTTATATTGTTTTTATTTGTTGAAATCACATCAGTTACTAATCTGCTCCGAGTTCACAGGGTTAAAAGCGCATTCTATAATACACTCAAAATACACTCTTCATTTCATTTCAGAAGCTCCTGAGCTGAAGCAGGTGTGTGAACAGATGTTCTTACCTTTGCAGGTGAAGCACTTAATGTGAAAATGCCTGGACTGTACACGCAGCACCTCCCCTTTGCATGGCTCCCCACATTTGTAGCACTGGATGACCAGCTTCTCTGGGGGGTGGCGGGATTCCTGAGGATGGGCTACTGTGGGAGAGCACAGAGAGAAAGCATCAGTATACACCTTCATATCAGGTGACAAAAGAAAACAACACTTTTAAAGCATATGTGATGAAACATCCAACAAGACACATGTGTTTTAGTTGTACAGGCGGTGTGTCAAGAATTTTAGCACAAAGCTGCTACAGACATGCTCTGTTCTTGGGTCTAAAACCAGAAGTGTCCAAACATTATTCCCTGCTGAAAAAAGAAGGTACACCAGCATTATTTTCACGCTGGCTGGTGATGGTCAAACTGGTGGAGCTCCTTATGCTGACACTGCCGATACTTTAAACACTCATGATCAAAACCAGCGAGGCCAGCATATTACTGTCTGAAATACAAATTATGATGGTCATCAACAAAGCCAGCAGATGCATTGGCCAGCATGTCAAGCTGTTGAGGGCGGCTGATGAAGCAAAAATGTAACTAAACACATTTTCATTACTTCAGGATGTTCAGCTTTTTTGACGTTTTTGCCACTTAAAAGGCTGAGGATGAATGTAATCCAATGTTAGAAAAATGTTAGAAAAACTTATTACTTTGTAGTATATGCCAATATTATACACTGGTTGTTGTTCTTTATAGTCTTTAGTTGGTCTTGATGTGTCTTTTTAGTTACTCTAAGTAGTAAGTATGATACATTTGAGGTTCCTACTAAGAAAATAATATATTAGCTTTGCTATTAATGAGGGTCAGGAACTGCAGGGTGGGCAAAAAATCCGAGCTGTTGACCTTAAAAGTACTGTTGAATCTATGGTTTTCCCCCGGACCAAAAAAAACCCCAAAAACAATGAACTAATCCTCAGACTGACTGATGAGGCAGAGAATAGCCATAGTAAAAACCATCCAACAGAACAAGAACACCTCAACCTGACTTATATAACGCAGGAGTTTTTGTTCTGGCCAAGCCCACACCAGGGGTGAGGGCTCACTGTGTGTAGGAGTGAGTAGAGCATTGTGCTGGGAGGTGTGTGGAGTGACTTGTAGGGCTTGTTAGCTAAGATGCTTTGCTTATTACAGTCACATGGAGAGGTGGTAACCCCCTCACTCACCCGCCCACTCCCTCGCTCACGCACTTGCTTTATAGTTTATACATCTGAGCTGCTCGTCACAAATGTCACTCGGTCTTTAAACCGCTTGCATAATGCCAGCTAATACATAATTGGCTGGGTTAGTTCCCTTCCAAGAAAACACACACTCCACATACAAAAGAGTACACACGGTCACTAATTGTTCTTGGATACTGTGTCTCGCTCGAGGATACAACATCTGTACTTGAATCTGGACACATTCAGTCGTGCCTATACATCCATTAACAAGCACTGGAGGTGGTACATCGTGTTAACTGCATGGTTTTCAGGGAAATTTCCTGGAATTTGATAGTGGAGAGCACAAAAATGGACACATTTTTGACTCTTAGAGGAAGATTTTGCTTCACACAACAGTTCTTTCTTTGTATCTTTGTATCGCTTTCTTTGTATCCTGCGATTACATGTTTCACTCATTTCTCCTAAACCTCTTTAGAAGAAATAAGGAGCAAAAGAAAAAAAATCAACGCAAGACAAACATTCTTTTGCTATTCTCTCAGGCTTTTATAAGCTTTCTTCTCTTGAACAACTTTATGGATCTCAAAACTGTCTAACCTTGGTAGACTCGAATTTGATCACTAATACAAACTTCAGATATTGTACAGCCTCATTCATAAGCGACCCAAGTTTTCTTTGTGATCTTGTGGAGATCTCCACATCTGGTTATTTGAGACAAAGGTGAGTGGCATGAGAAAAGAAAGAGCTTTATATGATCTTAAATTGGGATCTGGTTGAGATTAAGGAGAGGATCTTTCTCAAAAACTCAATTTAAAAAGTGTAAGAAAATGGTCAAAATCTCATGTAGGTGTTAAACTGAACTCAGTTATGTCTAGGAGAAACAGGCTGGACAGAGGGATCTTATTTTGAATTTCCTTTTTTCTGATATATATATGATATACTGTTTCTTAGAATTTCCTCCATGGCTTCCCCTTGTCATCTCCTCCTGAGCTCAAGTGAAGTTTGTATGATCAAGTGAAGAGTGTGCAAGAGGTAAGTAACGGAGAGTCAACACAGCAATTTAGCAGAAGCTTTTTATCCAAAGGGACTTCCACTCCCCAGGGGACAGTCTCCCTGGATCCCTGGAGAAATTTGGGGTTCTTGCTCAGTGGTGCTATACTGAAGGTAGGATTCGAAGCCAAGAGGCAAGTATCCTACTCACTAAGACACCACCATCAATA
>JBBJLR010014100.1:0-13536 GCA_037577145.1 Brachypetersius gabonensis
CCCCTCCCCCCGCCCCCCCCCCCCCCTCCCCCCCCCCCCCCCCCCCCCCCCCCCCCCCCCTCCCCCCCCCCCCCCCCTCCCCTCCCCCCCTCCAACAACTTGCATAAAGACCCTTGAATATACACTCGCCTGTCTGTCAATTACGTGATGTGTACGTGAAACCTAAAAAACTTCTTCCATAGAAATACATTGCACTACAGATATGTGACTGCATCATGTTTTGTGAGGAAGTAACTTTTCAGAGATCTTTCAAAATTCAGAAACTAGATTGCTGTAACATGAGAAAATGCAAAGTACAAAAAAAACCCAAACATGCAAATAGTTGATCAAAAGCTTGATTTGAATCGATCTACTATGGGAAACAAATGAACTTGTACAGTATAGTGTCATTGCTCGTACTATAAATGTTGACTCTCTCAATAGCTCTTGTCTCAAAGAAAAGTGCAGACTTGTGAAATTGTAGTTTATTCATGTATAAAATGCATAACGTGAAACTATCTCTGCCTTGATTTGAAAAAAACATTCTAAGCTTGAAATTTGAGGTAATATTTGTGAAATTAGAGTATTTTTATCCCTGTCTTCCAGTGTCACCTAAACTTTCTGCTCTTCCATTGTCAGTAAATGCTCTTATCTAATATCAGTCAAATCTAAAAACTAGTCCAGTGCAAGTTTGGTATTTTCAAGCACATAAATGCCAATACCAATACGATTCTGATTTCACCAATGACCTGAAAAGCAGGGGGTTACTGTGTATACAAAACAGTATACCACAAAATAGAAAGTGAAAAACAATAGAACAGAATTACAGTGCATTTATATTGCATATGCTTTATAAATATATCCTAACAGCACCACTTTTCCTCATTTCTTAGTGGTAAAATTGACCACATCATCAGCCAGCATTCAACTAGACTACGGTATGAAGCTAAGAAGGTTTTAAACGTAATGCAATACCTGATCATTTTGTAGTAAATATTTGACTCTCCCTATCCTTACATTCATTAAGTAAAAGTATTTAAATCCTGATAGATTCATAGACATTCCGTGGATAAGCGGATATGAAGTGCAGGTAGGTATAGGAGGCCGTAAAAATACACAATGCACTACCAGGCTTTGTTAAAGGATGCTGCATTCATCAGATCTCTGCAGTAGCCCTCATTCAAAACTAGAATAAGACTTAGGTGGGTGTGCATTTCCACAGCTTGTAAAATTAAGCAGAAAAGAAGAGAGGATTACAAAAACAAAGAGAGGCACTCACTTCTCCTGCAGTCTGAACTCAGCATTCGCCCGAAAGAGCTGCTCTGTCACTGGGTGCCTGAACGCTGTTGTCCTCTGGTTATGGCTAAGGGCGAGAGAAAAACAAAGCAACCCAGAATTAACATGATGGCAGTTTATCCACTTATAAGGCACACACACACACACAAACACACACACACACACACACACACACACACACACACACACAATTTAGTAAACAAAACACGAAGTCAGGCTATTGTCCAGGGCTTAGGTAAAACAAAGGTAGAACAGAAGATGCCAAGCAGGCAAGTGTGTTTTTTAGGCAACTGATGTATCAGAAAGAAACAATGATCATCTTCAATAATGTATTGGGTACCAGATTCTACCAGTCTGTGGAAATGACTTGTACTGGAGGGACGGAACAATTCTTTTCTCAGACTTTCCGTCAGTTGAGTTTTGGTGATGGCAGTGAACAGCTCTCCACAATCTCCCAAAGGAGTAACACAGGCCTGAGACCTGGTGACTGTAAAGGTCATTGCATTTGATTTACATAATTTTCATACCTAAATTATTCAGCGACGCTTGAGACCTGTGGATGGAAGCAGTGTCATCAGAGCTGTGTTGACACAAACCACTCCCATCAGGACAGAAATCAAAGGTTAAAGGCCATCATTCAGAATATCTGTCTTGATTTGCAGGTACCCCTGCCTCTAAGGCCTCGTCCACATGGATGTTCGAAATGAACGCTCTCTGAATGCCATAGGCGTTTTTGTGGCGTTTGGTAGCGACGCTTGATCGACGTCAGCGAGGCATTCGACTGGCGTCTGCTGCCGTTTAACGCCAGCCTGACGCCCAAATTAAAAAATATTATTTTGACGCCAAGAAAACGTTGCATGCAGCGTTTTTTTTTTTTTACACCTTCCGAACACGCAGCCGGCCGAACGCCGGGGCTGAACGCCCGCGCGGACGCTTTGATTTGCTTCAATGAGCAGAAAAACGGGCGGCATTCAACAGGCGCTCACCTGGAGTCACGAACGCCAGAAAAACGCCTGGATCAGACGTCCATGTAAATGAGGCCTAAGTGGGGAGGTAGACCTAAATCATGCCATTAAAATGTCCTCAGCACTACCACTCCCTACCTATACCAGTCTCCCTTGCTATAGGTGTTAAGCATTTAGGACTGCGCCATTCTTGCAGTGTACCTCCTACACTTTTTCTCTTATGGACAATTTTGGGACGACTGACCATTACACCAACAGGGACTTTAATGACACTGCATTCAAGAACACCAACTTTAATATGGAGTTGGTCCCCACAGAAAAACTCTTCTTGGAAGAGTGTTTCTGAGGAAATTTTTGTAGAGGGTTTATGAGGTCTGGCACTGATGTTGGAGAGAAGGCCTGGCTCTCAATCTCTGTTCCAGTTGATCCCAAAGGTGCTGGATGGGGTTGAGGTCAGGGCTCTGTGTGGATCAGTCAAGTTCTTCCACACTGAACTCCTCCAGCAGGTCTTTGTGCAGGTCTCCTCCAGAGCTCGCTTTGTGCACTGGGACACAGTCCTGCTGAAATAGAAAAGGTTCTTCCCCAAAGTATGCCCACAAAGTTGGAAGCATGCCGTACCAAAATGTCTTTGTATGCTCGATTTTATACACCTGTGACAATGGGTATGATTGAATCACCTGAATTCAATAAATAATAAGTATGTCCTAATACTTTTGTCCATATAGTGTACATGCACTTGCCCACTTGTGGAGTATATCGTGAAGAATAACTTGATCATGTTCCATTTTTCCACATAAAGCAGTCTGTAAAGCAGTGTCTGTGATTTTTATGGGGCAGCTGGTGTTGGCCCTGTGATCAGGAAGTTGTGGCTTCAATTTTCAAGACTGCTAAGCTCCACTGAGGTACCCTGAGCGAGGTACTGTCCCCATGCACTGCTCCCTGTTCCTGGCTGCGCACTGCTTCACTTGTTGAATGGGTTAAATGCAGAGGAAGAATTTCGTGCTGTGGTGTGTTTGCATATGACAGAACAGTCACTTTCATGGATCCTTGAAAGTGTGTGAATGTGAGAAGAAAAACATGAATGCTTTTGAAAGGACAAACAAACACGGGTCACTGAATCTCGATATTTTATGCAATATTAAAAAACTGAAGCCCTTTTGAAAATGTACTGTAAATGATGCAGCCTGCAGCAGCCCTCCTGCAGACCCACCACCTCTGTTTCACTTCAGACACTTCACTCCTTGCTTTGTGGCTTTCACATCCTACCTGATGAAGACCCTGGAGTGGTTGGTCCTTGCTCATATTCAAGCCCTAGTGAGTTCATCGCTGCACCCATTTCAGTAGGCATGGCATTGGGGTAGATGTCATCCACCTCCTATATTGTTCCCTCTCTTACCTGGAGATCTCTGGGAGCACTGTGAGGATCATTTTCTTTGATTGCTCAAGTGCCTTCAACATCGTCCTACTCATAATCCTGAGGGTCAAACAGGAGTACACAAGGAATTTACCATCACCTCACCACATGGACCTCACTAACCAACCACCATATGTGAGAACCCAGTGCTGTGTGTACGACAGTTCTGACTCCAATTCTCTTCACCATCTACACTGCAGACTTTTCCTACAACTACACCAACGGCTTCTTACAATATTTTGCTTGGGGATGACAGGGAGTATAGAGAACTGACCTGGGACTTTGTGGACTGGTGCCAGCAGAACTTCCACCAGATCTAAACTGGAAAAACTAAGAAGCTGTTGGTAGAGTTTCACAGGCACAAACATCCTCCACTGCAACCACTCAACATTCATGTAGAGACTCACAACACAAATTACTCTGCAAGAAAGGACAAAACAAGCTATACCTGCTGTGGAGGCTCAGGTTTTTCAGAGTGCTGAGGCGCTTCAGCCATAGATTATGGTGTGGTCTGCTGGGGCAACAGCATCTCTGCTGGGGACAGGAAGGAACTGAGATTTGTTCTAGGATGCCCCCTGGTCCCAGTGGAGGCAATGAGTGCCAGGAGAATACTGTCATCCCTCTGCAACCAACATCTCACAGCTGACCACACACACTTAAGCAGGACAGATAAGTGCAATTCGTTCCTTCATGCACAATATATTTGGTACAATATTACTGTGCGCCATGTTTTGGTGCATTAATACTGTTTCATTTCGGTTAATGTCTGCCAGTGATGGATAACAACGTAACTGCACTGAAGTTTTGCCTAAAACCTGTACACCAAGACCCAATCTCACAGAAACAACAGTAATTAACCCTGATCTTGTTTTGTTAGTAAATGGTTCTGCATCAAGAGATCCACAAAAAGGGAGAAATCTTGTTGGTTATGCTGTTGTGTCTGACTATACAGGACCGTCTTCAGGTTCACTCCAGTCTCTTTATTCAGCACAGGCTGTCGAACCCGTGGGCCTAACAGAGGCATGTAAATTAGCTTAAGGCAAAACAGTGACTACACAGAATTCACATTATGTCTTTGGGGTTGTTCATGATTTTGGTGCTCTTTGGCGACATTAATCTCCTTTTAAAAAATCGAATGGTGATCCCATCTCACATCATGAAAAGATTTCAGAATTGTTAGATGGCATTATTTTGCCCTAGCAAATTGCTATCTGGAAGTGTCAAGCATGTATGCTCCTCTGACTCTGTGTCTAGAGGAAATGCGCGGGCGGATACGGCAACAAGGGCTGCTACACTCACATCGCCCCCACCTTCGCATTCCATTATTCTCACCAGCAGTTAGCAACCTAACCCTTTACCTGCCATGCAAACATGTGCGTCCCCTGATGAGAAGCGCTTATGGTCAAAGAATAAATGCTCTTTGGATTGGCCCTAATGATGCCTAATATTGCCTCCCTAAACATTCTATACAGCACTTTGCTAAAATGACCCATGGGTGAGTCAAAATTCAGCAAAAATGGTGTATAAAGAAACCTCTTTATGAATTCAACAGTTTTGTGAATCAGTCATTATCTGCAACCCCCTAAATGGAGATAGGGTAAACACAACCAGAGATCCCCTTTTGGACATTATTGACTTCATTGAGCTAATACACAGTGAAAGGAAAAGGTACTGTCTTTTTATAGTTGACATGTTTTATGGCTTTATATGTTTTCAAAACGGGTGAAAGTGCTCCCCACATCCAACCAAGACATCGAGACTTCAGGTGATACAAGTCTTCAAAGAAGCACTGGAGATCCAAATGGTGGAACGGTTCATTTAAAGTACTTCTGACTATGCACACTACACACATGTTAACTGGGTTAATGCTAGTCATTTCAGAAAAAGGGCCTAGGACCTGAGGAAAGTCAGCGGCAAGCATTCACATAACCTGTTGTGAGGGGAAGGGTTGATAGGTCTGTGCCGCCCTTCACCCTCCTGCAGCTGTCAAGAAAGGGAAGCAGTAGTGGTTTGGGCAACCCATCCTAGGAGGCAGGGGATACACAAACCATGGCATCTTTTTTCAAAAACAGGCCTGTGTTAAGGGGCACAATAAAGTCATAATCTCAGTCACTGCCTTTGTTACAGTGTGTCTTATATGGTCAAACATGTCTGACCTGGCTGCACATAATTCAAAAAGAAATACACACATTCAAAAGGGTACATCTCGTCTAATCAGTACTGAGTCATCAGGCACCAGAATAGTCTGAGAATCTCCACAAAAACATAAATCTTGAAATTTTCATCTGAGCAAAAATGACTGAATCTAAAATGCTCAGCGCTTTTAAGTTGACACACGATAGTTTGTTTCTAACCTAACATTTAGGCTGACACGCAATCATTTGTTTCAAACAAGACTCATAGAAGCAGAGACAGCCTGTGTGAGAAGACTGCCCGAACTTTTCTGCAATTCACATCTCACACCTCAAACGTTCCAGTTTGAATGTGAAGGACTTATACTTTAAGTCTGAACTTTACTTGAATCTGTAAGTTTGGCTATATTTACGTTTAAGGCATTTAGTGGATGCTTTTATCTAAAGCACCCATTCCCTAACTACAGGGGACAGTCTCCCTGGAGCAACCTGGGGTTAAGGGTCTTGCGCAGTGGTGGTGTGCTGAAGGTAGGATTTGAAGTATCCTACCCACTAGGCCACTACCAACCCAAATATAACCATCTTATTCACAATTCAGTTCAACAGATGATTCAAGGCTCACAGTGGGATGCACTTGCCATATATTCAGCAAAGTAAAATAAAAAAAAAAGCTTTGATTGCCACTTGCTGAATATTGTCGTTGTTCAAGGGGAGCAAATCCAAAGCCAAAATTCGGAACTGCAAATCATAACCAAGTTCCTCAGATGGTTGATACAGTGAAAAATAACAAACTGGATTATAAAAACTGCTAAAATTGTTCATTACTGGTTCGAGGAACATCATAAAGACCTTAAGACTTGCCATCTAGTTCTTCTTACAGGACTTAGGATCTTCTGCTAGCATCTTGGTGCTAGATATGGCACCTTCAGAGGTCTTGTAAAGCACATACCTTGATGGGTCAAAGCTGTTTTAGTGGCTTGAGGGGGGCCTACAAATTAGCACTAAGCATGTGGATCAGGCCGTCTAATCAGAAGTATCAATGTAAGCATCAGTGCAAAATAGGGCATAAGAAATCTATTGCAAGCTTAAAGCTCACATTTTCCTTTTATAAGTGCACATTTAACCACAAACTAAGGGCATGCAGACACAGCAGTAATCAGCTCTTGTAAGAACATATAGCTAAAGTGGATGTTAACACAGTAGTTACCTACACCTGGTAACTACTACCCATGCTGGATCGATGCAGGTGCTTTTAATCCTCTTGTTAGGCTAATAATCAAAGGTTATTAGGCTAAGCATGGGCCACCCCAACCCACTAATAGTCTTTAAAGATTCTTAAATGTATTACTCCTTATACCCAGTACTGCAGGGTAGAAGACTGCACAGTAGGTTGCTGATTTTTACTAAAACAGAGCAGGTATTCTGAGATTGAGCAGTATATTAAGGGAAAGTCTGCCATTTTGTGGGTTAAAAAATAGCAGACCCAAATTAATACCAATGCTCCACATAAAATATGCCACACAGGTTAGCTTTACAAGACGGGAAATAAGTCTGAATCATCACCATTCATTTCTCATTTCACTCATTTTTTTCAAAAAAAGCATAAATGGTACTATTACTATGAGCATTCAATGAAAACACACCCCCCTCTGTGTCATTCTGGCATTCAGCTTCATGCCTTAACACATTTCTACTCTACCAAAAGGCTCATGCCCCCATTTTACACAGCTAATATTTACAAACTGTGAGTCACTGCTAAGCAACTGCTAAGTGTACACAGGTGTAACTAGGCTTGTCACAATTATTATATTATTACCTGATTGCAAAGCTGCAGCTGTGCAAAGGCTAACAAACACTGGACATAAAACACTCTACAGCAGGTAGTACAGTGCAGCAATATCTCATAGGAAGTGCCACTGTTAATTTTATATACATTTTAAATTAACTTTCATTTTAGATGTTCTATTTTATATTGTTCTTGCCTCTGTGTAGTCTGGGATCAATATTGTTCAATATTTTGGTCAATACTGATATCCTGGTTATTCTTCAAGTCAAGTCAAGTAGGTTTGTCATTTCAAACATATACACAGTACACAGTGAAACAAAACAATGTTCCTCCAGAACCATGGTGCAACATAAGTACAAACAGTTCTTCCCCTGGTGCATTTCAGGGGTAACACAGGACAAAACGAGAGCATTGTTGCAATAAGAATAAGACATAATAAATTTCTTTTGTAATTGTTGGAAGCTAAAATCAGATTTAAGAACGAAATAAGAATCAAGCAGCCCATCAAGATTCAAGACTAGAAAATCATTCCCAGCAGTCATCACCCCTTTCTCCAACTGCCAACCTTTCAACAGCCCTCCACTTACCTGCTTTATCCACCTTTCCACAGACGATGCTCCTGAAATCCTGCAACCCCACCACATTATCATTTCATCCAATCCTATCATCCACACTTTTGACCATATCCGCAGATCTTCTTCCATACACCACTTACATGATAAACAGCTCCATGGAAACAGGCAGTGTTCCGATTGCCTTCAAAGCAGCGGCTCTCACACCAGCCCTTAAAAAAACATGCTTGAACTACAGGCCGCTATCTCTCCTTCCTCTCTGAAGTTCTGCAGCGTGCTGTGAATAATCAACTCAATCTATTCCTATCACAAAATAGGCTTCATGACCCAAACCACTAAAAACAGCACATTCCACAGAAACTGCACTTTTAGATGTCATTAAGGAGCTTCATGCAGCCAAAACAGCTAAATTCCTCTAGATCTTTCAGCAGCTTTTGATACTGTCAACCTGTCAACCAGATCCTCCCAGCTTTACTCACCAAACTGAATCACTGGTTCTGCCTAGTAGTGGTTTCCATCCAACCTTTAATTACCAGGTATCACGAAAAGGATCTATGTCTACTCAGTGAAGACTTGCCACTGGTGTTCCCCAAGGCTCAGTGCTTGGGCCCCTTCTCTTTTTCTTATACACTCGGTCTCTTGGTGATATATTGTCCCATGGGTTCTTCTACCACTGTTATGATGAAAGACACTCAACTCACCCTCACCTTTCTTCCCAGTAACTCTCATATCTCATCCCAGATTTCTGTGTCGGAAAGATATTTACTTAAAGCTAAATCCCAGCAACACAGAGCTCTGATGCTTCTCAATGGATGCCTTCACAAGACCTGACCTGATCATCATATTTGGAAATATCCGTGTTCGTAAGTATCCATGTCACCAGAAATGTACAATGTAAGGATCCCATCACAGATGAGTGAAGTTTGCACCTAAAGCTGGTTAGAGGTTGCTCTAAAGGTTATAAAATCAAATCACACAATAACTACATAATATATTTACTACATAACAGGTGAAGCCCATTTAATCTCAGGTTAATCTTTGTCTCTCTTTTAGCCAGCCAATAGGCAAATCTTGAGCCGAGAAAGCACAAACTTTCAGAGCTCTGATAAGCTGTGTAAATCTACTGTTGAAGAAACAGTTATGAGAGTGTTCTTGCTTTATCAGCAGCAGGTCAGCTTGGATGTAGAAGAACTGCATACTGAGTATAAACTTCTCAACCAAAAGAAAGCTAAGCTCAGTTCTGAGGCTGAAAGCCTCCACAACAACCTCAATCTGACCACTAATGACTTAAATGGTGTCTTCTCTGAAAGAAAATGCCACATGAGCTTAAAAGAAACCAAAGAGAACGTGAACTTGCATGTGTTGGGTGGAGGTAGCTCAGTGGGTAGGATACTTGCCTCCAGACCAAGAGGTCATGGGTTCGAATCCTACCTTCCCTGAGCAAGACCCGCTCCAGGGAGAGACTGCCCCCTGCAGTTAGAGAATGAAAGTCGCTTTGGATAAAAGCTTCTGATAAATGCTGTAAATGTAAATGTTGGAGCAGAACATTATCTTACTGCTTTCTGGCACCTCGAGTACTAAAACTCAGGTTAGCACACCTCTTTCTTAGCCGAGCAGCCGAGGAAAGCATTACACCTGCCAAATGGACTTCTAAAGCCCAGGCCCCAGCCTTTATTCAGAAAGTCAAAGCAGGCGTCACTCATTCCTTGCTTGAGCATCCTTCTGATGCTTTGACTGAAATCTCAGAGAAGATTCCTCTCCTGCATCCTCTTGCTAAACGTCTGAAGAAGACAGCATATTCCCCCACTGTTTGTTGTGGTGGAGAAAAATCAGGAGAAACAATGTATAACAAATCTGTTCTCATTTTTGTGTGATGACTACGGTCTGGCTTTTCCTCAATTAGAAATGCAACGTTCTTTCAACTTGAGATGCGCAAAGACTCAGCATTGCCCTCTATCTACATAAAACAAGAGAGAAATAATGATTAAGCGAATGAAAGACTTGATGACCATGAGTCAGATAGCCTAGGCAGGGAACATGGTGTCATCCATTAAATCATGAAATCATGTCTCAGAGCTGATCCTTGTTTGATCCAGTTTGACCCATAAGGGCAGTTTACAACATTGAAAACTCCCTCAGAGAAATAGAGAGTAGCCTGACCGACTTACCTCATACAACATAGAGACAAGGATCTGCAAATCATCCTCTAGGTCGGTTCACCCTTCACAGAATCAAAGCCTTTTCCCATCAGTAGTTTTTCTCAGCTATGTAAATCCTAGTTGAAGAGTACTCCTTCTTTAATAATGAAACCTCAGCAACCATCTCAGCTATTCAAATCAAGTGCAGTACTGAACATCCTAGAGATTATTTTCATTACTCAAAGCCAGCAGATTACCAGGGAGGAAATGGACCGGGTCTTACAGAAGACCAAGCCTTCAAATCGCTCTTCTTACACCATCTCTTTTCATGTGTGAGAATACATGTCACACTCATCGAGTATCAAGGTAATGCAAGAAATTATAGGTGGTTCACAGCACACACTGGCTGGCTGACTACCTGTAGGTGCTCAACATTTAATGCTCAACTCATTCTGGGTATTGCTAAAAACAGTCAAATGAGACAGATGCAAAGTGGAAGTCGAGTTGATGTCATCACACACGCAGTGGAGGGACACGGGTGTCCAACATCGAGCAACTTTTTTTTTAAAGTTCTCTGTAACATTAACAGTCAACATGACAAATTAAACACTACAAAATTAAACAAAGGCTGATACCTTGAATATTCTGGTAAATTCTGAATCAGAATCGTGTTTATTGGCAGAGTACGTGGGCGGTCCGTGTATATCTTGGCCATTCAATTTTCGTTTCAGAATCAATAATTGAAAAAACAAAAACGACAGGTGATTTGTTTTTTAATATAAAGTGTTTTTTAATATATATTTTAGTATAAAGTCAAATATCAGAAAACAAACCATTTTTCAAATGTTCACATAAAATGTGCAAAATTTAAATTGAAGCTGACCAGAACGAATATGGGGCGGCTTTATCATTTTCTGGCACCGGATATTACACACTAGCCGTGCGCATGTGTGCGAGCACAAGCGGCGCTACTTTTAACATCCCGTGTGCCGCCCTTGAACTGAGAGCATTAGAGCAACAAGAAGTCATGGAGCCACAACATCACCTGGTGCTCCGAAACAACAAGAGAGTATCTCTCAGGGATGAGGACATGACTGTTGAAAAGTTGAGCTGCATTTTTCAGGTGAAAATGTGTTCTAAATTAATTTTTTGAAAAGAATGTTTATTTTGCAAGTTATATTTATTACGCGAACATTTTAAGCAAAATCACTGCGCTGCTTATTTATTGCTAGCTAGCTAGTTTGCATATATTTTACCAAACGTGTTGCATGAACAGTAGGACTGACACTGTTAGCTACGTTCAAATGAAACTTCGTAAAGACATCTAGGTCTCATATTTATCACCTATTATGTGTTTAATGAAAACATTTTACATTCTATTATCCTCTAAACTACATTTCTTCAATAGATAGCAGCTGAAAGTCTGTACATCACTGATGACTCCAATGTGGCAGTGTTTCCTGGGGCCTCTGGACTTTTCAGCACCTTTGACCTCACAACTAGGGGCCACTATGAGGTCCATGGGGAGGAGATCATGAGCAGCTCAGCAACAGCATCTGCAGGGCAACGTTTTGCTTTCACCAGAACACCACCCTCATCATCTGTTAGTTCACCTGCAAATCGAGCTGTTTCTGCCGCCCCGAGACCAAGTGCAGCCAGAACCTTCCAAAGGTATGTTTACTTGTATCTTCCTGTTGTATGATCTCACACCAAGCAAACTGCATCCTCAAGCATATGGATTATAAATGTTAAAACTAGCATTTACCCTTAAACAAATTGAAATATAAAAAATATTTTGACACAGCCAAAATGGATGTTCATAACATAATGAACTGTTTCTGGTTTTACACAGCAAAAGTCAGGCCTAACTTTGAAAAGCAGTATATTAAGGAAATGCGCCGCATGTTTCTACATTTAATGGTTTGCAAAAATTGAAGAAAAAAAACTGTATCCTGTTTTTATTAGAATGTTATGAACACATAACACATAATTGTGCACATCCTCACTATTACTGTATTTACATAATTTGCCTTTGTCTTGCAGATCTGTATACCTTGCTGAGGTTATTGGAGGAAGACTACATCCCAGCAGAAAGGTGGTGGTTCGGTTTTTGGAATGTGAAGCTACACTTCAGGGGATCATAGGAAAAGTGCAAGATGCAATTTCAAAGTATGATCCCATGGTTTTGACAGATGCACAGGGCAATGCTATTTTAGAATCTGAGGGAACAACAGGTATACACAACAATTTCCTCTAACAACCAACTGTTTAACCCGTCTATTGACTAGTTCACTTAAACAGTATGAGAAACTTATTCGCTTTTTTATCCTCACTGCCCCAAAGGGTCACAGTACTGGAAACAAAATGCTCGAAAGATTCTTGCTTTGTCAGAAGAGGACTTTCAAGCGTTGCAGGGAATGAAGAGAAGAAGAGTGAGGTATAATTATTAGGATGCCACACTAATCTTGTCTAATTTAGCACAAAACTAAAAAACTACTTATCAATAGCCCATGATCAAAATTGTAATTGCAAGGACTGTTAAGTTCTTACCCGCATGATACTAGATATAGCCGTATTGATTAAATGCATATACATTCCTTGTGTTTATAGCCAAAAAGATGATGATACTGTGGGCACCTCAGAGGTGGCAGAGAAAATAAGAGTTGGTGCTGGTGTCTCAGGGCCTTCCGGCTGTTACAACAGCAATCAGAGAGCTGACCAATTTGACTGCTACTCAGTCTTCCTCACTGCTGGTGAGCTACAAATCATCAAAGAAGGCTTCGGCTGTGTGATTTGCAAAGGTGTGCATTATATTGATATTTGAATTGTCCTTCAACAAATGACCCAAAATGGTCCGATGTATTTAAATATTAGCTGCAGCCTGTGAAATAATGTTTATTAATAAATTGAGTATCTTGTCAAAGAAAGTATATTCATTTTTCATGTTGTGTATTCAAACCATATTTGGATTTAATATGCTGAATCACTTAAGTACATATCTTTCCTTCATTGAAGTTTAAAATTTCATGTCAGCTTTTCCCTTTTCTTCAGATTTTGACAAGCCTTTCTTTTTCCTGTCACTTTACAGAGTTCACTGTAGAACCCATGTTCTCACTGTGCTGCAAAAGTATTATTGGCTGCAAAACATGCATTGAAGCATGGCAACAAACATCCCAGCACTGTGCAAAATGTAGAGACAACTCTTCAAATGCACTTTCAGTGACCAGTCTAACTGACACATTATCTGTTTTGAA
>JBBJLR010014127.1:0-13535 GCA_037577145.1 Brachypetersius gabonensis
TGTGAGTGTGAGTGTGATTGTGTGTGTGTGTGTGTGTGTGTGGGAGTGAGTGAGTGAGTGTGTGAGTGAGTGAGTGTGTGTGTGTGTGTGTGTGTGTGTATGTGAGTGTGTGTGTGAGTGTGTGTGTGTGAGAGAGAGTGTGTGTGTGTGTGTGTGTGCCGGTGCCTCACCCCTGTGGCTTTGCTGCTGCAGTTGTTGTTGTTGTTGTTGATGGAGCCGACGGAGCAGGCCTTGTCCCGCGTGAGGTGGACGAGTGACAGCAGGCAGAGGTCGGTGGCGCCCTGCTTCTCCTGCGCCGCCTCCTCGTCACTGTCAATACTGCGACTCAGCAGCTGCTCGTTCTCTGAGGATGCATCGTTTTCACTGAAAACACAGACAGGACAGAGGTTTTGGTCAACAGGAGCTCCGCCAGCATCTCCAAAACTCAATTACACCCAAACAGCTGGTGGCCTGGTGTTTAGGGAGTTGGCCCTGCAACCAGAAGGTTGTGGGTTCGAATCCCTGGATGGTGAGGTTGAGCAAGGTGTCGTCCCCACACACTGCTCCCGGGGCGCTGTGTTCACTTGCCCTCTGCTTCACTTGTGAACGGATTAAATGGGTTAAATACAGAGAAAGAATTTCAGACTGGGGTGTGTTTACGCGTGACGGGCAACTTTACTTTATTTAAACACTCACGTATGACCAGAGGGATGGGTATCTAGAACCGGTACTAAACTGGTACCATTTCCTGGCTGATCAGTAGGGATGGGTAACTGCGTTTTGAAACTGGTGGATGCCGGACTGGATCAGTGGAGGTACGGAGCGGCGCTACTAAGCATATTATATCATAAAGTGGACAAAAGTTGAAACTACATGTGATTTTAATCACAGCTACAGGTTTAGCAACCAAGAAAATATGTAAAAGCTTATTAAAAAAGTATAACCTCAATAAATATTCTTCATTTCCCTTCAAAGCATGTATTTATTTTCTCTGTATTTTTGTTCACTCCTGAAGTAATTAGCCTCGCTTGCTGGTTTAGCCTGTAGCTAGGCTAAATTAACGACCCCCCCCCCCCAACCTTCCTCCCAGTCTGAAAGCACTTAGGTGACAAAGGCAGCTCAGAGATGCTAACAGAACAGCATTGTTCCTCAGACACCCAACACCTGAGCCGCGCTGGCAACCACTAGCCTGCATTAGCACATCCTCTGGCATGCGCCTCTAGGCCGCACTATCTGCCCCAACAGTGTGTGGTTGGGTGGGTGTGAGGGGGGGTGGTTTGTGCTTGTAAACACTGTCTCTTCTGAACTCTGCTTCACACTTGTCTTGTTTTTTGTTTGGCCCTGGATAGCAGACCAGGTTAGAAACGGAGCCCTGAAGCTCCAGTGAGTCCTTGTTCTGGACTGTGTCCATGTATGGACAGGATTGGACATTTTACGGTGTGTCACTGCTGGTGTGTTCCATCTGTATATTCTTATAATCAGGATCTTTATGGGTTCCTCCAGGCGTCAGTGTAGTATGTTGGAGGGGTGCATGGATGTACAGTAAAGCCCCGTTTTTCGCAGGGGGTTACGTTCCAAGACCACCCTCGTATAGTGAAAAACGCGTTGTGATATGGTTAAAAAAATGCCTAAAATGCCTATTTTTTTTAGGGTAAACCCTAAATATGCCCCCCCAAATGCTCCCAAAACACTTTAATTTCATACAGCGCATTAAATCCAGTAATAGATTCAATTAATTTACAGTAATAAAAATACAGGGCTTTAAGAAGACAAAAACGAAAAACACGAGAAAATTCGAGACGCTCCACAGGGGAAATTCTGGACTGCAGCAGTTTTCAAAGGGCAGCAGCCAATCAGCAGCAAGGGGAAATAAATAATGTTCTCAGATTGGCTACATTCAAAACTGCCGTCTCTGAGCTACTTTCAAACCGTCCGGGCCTCATGTGTCACGCCCCTCGTCCTCGTGCTGGTTGTTTATGTTTGGGCTGCATCTATTTGAGATCTGGAGAGATTCATAAAACATTCGTATATGTAGCTTTGGACATTCTGGCCTATTTTCACTGACAGTTTCACTGAATTCTACCTACTTCATTAAGTGGGAGGATATATGGATATGGGGACTGTCAAGACGATGCTGACGTGCAGTGTGTTTAATCTACCAAGGAACTTGATCTGTTCTAGATTACAGGGTTACAAACGCAGAAGATTTTTTATGAACACACCGTAGGCCAGGTCCGCCTAAACCAGTGGCTTTCAAGTCGTTTCCTAGGGCCTCAAGATGGTCTGTATTTTTGTCCTATCCATATGTGAACTGTCTAAGGAATCCCTGAGGACTCCCTGATAAACGCAAGCTCAAAAACTTTCAAACTTCTAAACCCATACTCGCATACTCCCAAACTTACAAACTCTTAGACTTCCAACTCCCAAACACAAACTCAAACACACAAACTCAAACAGTCAAAGCCAAATTCCCAAACATATACTCCTAAACTCACAGATGTAAACAAAGCAAGGATCTGTCATGATGTAGGAATTCTGCTTCCATAGTTTAATCATATCCACCTCACACCCACTAGCTGATCCCCATCACACAGTCCCACCAACGCTGGGAGAGTGAAGGCAAAACAACTGAAGCTCTAACACAAACTGCCGCAAATGTGACAGACAGCTCAACATGCTTGGAGGAGAATGCTAATTGCTAACGTTGCACCATGTTGCAACAGACAGCTACAAGCTAAAAGAAGCTAAAAGCCAACAATCCACCACAGAAAAGCTCTAATTAAATACACTGTCAGCTTCAGCCAAATGTTTAGATTTCAAATGGCTATTTCCTGATTAATTGATTGTACTCCAGATGAGCAGAAAGTTTAGGGTTCTCAAAACAGTCCTCAGGGCTTCCTCAGACACACATATGGACAGAACAAAATACAGAACATCTTGAGGCCCTAAAGAGTGATTTAAAAGCTGCTGGTTTAGGCCTATTCCCAAAAGCAAAATCCCAAATACAAACTCTTTAATCACCACTCATAAACTCACCAACTCCTCATCATCCAAACCCAAGCTCACATACTTACAAACTTTGAAACTCTGTTGGTTTGAGAGTTTATGAGTCTGTGAGTATAAGAGTTTGTAAGTTTGGGAGCTAGTGAGTATAATACTACGGTAAAGAGGAGTGCGTGAAGGACAGCAAGCCTCTTTTTCTTTAGACCAGATGTGGGAAAAACAGGGTTTGGAACGAAATGCTGTCATCTTACTCTCGACCATAGCTGTTTTCACCTGGTGGTTTTGGCAGAGGAGGCTCATAATTACTGCACTTGATTATCTTTGTGCAAAACTAACATCCCTGGAGAGCCTGCAGCCACGGGGCTCGCTTGCGTTGAACTATCTCACCCCTCCACACCGGCCGCATAATGTTTTTTCCAGTCAAAAAGGGGGGTTACTTGTGATGAAGTGAGCTTGGTTTTTCCATGCCATACCCAGGCAGGAGGCACATTAGCGTTCCCGACGACTCCCACACTCAGCAGAAAGCACTAGCAGCTAAACGACGCTGCTGGAACTTGTCCTGCGGTGACTTAATTACCGGTAGAATCTCAAGCAGAAAATCTGATAAAGAAAATAACTCAAGGCCTTGATTCAGGTTCCAGCAGACTGCACTTGCTTTCCTCCTCTTGCCACATTTACAACAAGTTTGTGACCTAGACGTTCCGGAGACTTGACGAGAACGTTTGCCACTCCTGATCGTTTAGATTTAGGAGGTCGTGGCGAAATTTGTGAGCATTTGTTTGTTCAAGCATGAAGAAGGATCCACAGTGTGGATCGCTGGTCTCCAAGCCTGAGCTTAGAGCTTGGCTTTAATGCTAACCTGCTATACCAGGTCCAGTAAGGATGTCAACGACTGGCTGGGTCCGCTGTGGTAAGTCTGGCTTGGAACTGCAATCTTCTCACTGTCTGCTGAAGGGTCACCAGCTGCATTACTGCAGATTTACTGCCCCAAGCCTAACAGGACCAACCCTGGTCCTCAAGACTCCAACCCTGATCCTTATTAAAGAGTAATCCACTACGAAACACAATGTAGTTAAAATGTGCTTAACCCTGCCTTAATTTACCCCTGAAAATACACCAAACCCCTGAATCTGAATTCAGTGGCCATTCATTTGTGAAGCGAGCCCTTAATTTTACCTTAAAAGTGGATTTAAGACACGAGTGTGAAACCCCTTAATCTTAAACATACAGAATTTATTCAGGAGATTCTATGATTTCAGGGGCAACTTTTAAAAAGTAAGAGGAACATTCAGTAGTTTTAGCCCTTTCATTTTCTTTAAGGGGTTTTGTAGTGATCTCTTCTGAAGATCCCGACCTAATAGTCCTTGAGTGTCGGGGGTGAGTTCATAAAATCATTAATCTGGTTACCATTCCTTGCAGAACTCCTGAGTGTTTTGTGGATCCATTTCAGTAAAGAGAGCAATCACTACCGTTCCTGGTGAACTGGATTCAGGGCAGTATTTTGTTATTAAACGGGATTGCATGGACGTGTTCGAGTATTCGTTATGTTGGCGTTTGTATCCTTGTTCTTTTGTTACCATAGAATAAATTTACTCAAAGTACACAAAGACCTGTTACTTTTTTGTGTTTAGAACACACACACACACACACACACACACACACACACCTATTAAGAGAGTGTTCCTGACTTACCTTTTTACTGCTTTTGAAGGAGGTGGCTTGAGTTTGTCAAATTCGTCCTTCTCAGTGAATATCACAACATTCTCTGAAAATGACATTCAAAGGGGGATTAATATGTGTTTAAAAGTACATTAACTGCACACACACACATTATACACACATGCATAATGTTTGTGTGTGTGTAATTTATTTATTAGTGTGTGGAAATAATGTAACCTGTGACCTTATTATGGCAATTTACTATACTGGCATGAAAGTGTAGCGGCCCACAGACTGTAGGAGGGGTTCTTATTTACACACACTGAGTTTGAAAATGTTTATCCTGCATAAACAATCTCCAGTTATATTCTGTGTGAAACATAAAGTAATCCTGATGAAGGGCGGGGCTGAGAGACGAGTCAGCACTTCACCTACAGCATGGAAACAGGGCTGTTAATCACAGCGCTGGCACAGACTTTACAATGATGCCGTTCATCTGAGGAGCTGCTGCTCCTAGCCATCTGAGCGCTGAACCACATGCCGCCGAGCAGGAAAACAATCACAGCCGTCACATGTTTCACCAGCGTTCACACACATCAGTGCAGAGCCAGGAGACACCGCAATCTCGTTAAAGGATCATGATAATATTGGTATATTTTTATCTCGCTTTGAGCATCTTTATAGAGTGTGGGCAGAAGTACACGCCCACTTTCCCTCAAAGTACACGCCCACTTTCCCCAAAGTACACGCCCAGTTTACTAAATCAAAGTACGCACCCACTTGCCCCGACGTACATGCCTACTTTCCAACATCGAAGTACACGCCCACTTTCCCACCAAGGTGTGACCTGCTGGTGGTGAAGAAAGGACTGGAAACATTTTTTCAATGTTTGTGTCAGATTGCTCGGAGTTCACAGATTTTTTTTGCTGCACTTCAAAATAAGAGTCTCAGTAATTATATAATAAATTATAAAGTAAAATCAGATGATTTAGAGTAAAGAACTGAATACTACATATATCTAATTTATGAAATAATGAATTACATTACATCATTTCATAAAGTATCTTGCATGTTCATAAACAGAGACTTTAAAGTTTTATGCGGATCAGCAGTCCCAGATTCAGTATAACGCGGATTATTTTCTGAGAACATTTCCATATAAATATAAATATAGAAAGTGTGTCTTGAAATGGTAAAATGACACTGTACTTAAGAGGCGGGAGGTTTGAAAGAGGCCAGTCAGAGAACGTTATTTATTTCTCTATGCTGCTTAGGAGCATCTCGCGCTCGCTGTATCTAGAGGCGGAATTTTTGAAAGTAGCCAATCAGAGAACGTTATGTTGTGAAGGAACGAGCTTCCTGCAGTGTTGACTGCTCCGTGTCTTGCCTTCATATTTTCCTCCAATTTTCAACAGTGATCTCAGTTTATTCAGTATTAGTAAGCTGTGCTCTGTCTAAACATGTGGGTAGAGACAGTTATTTTAACCTTTCTTTTGTGTATGATTCTTTGTTTTGCTAACGCTAATGCTAATGCATTTTCCTCTGGGATCAATAAAGCTTTTTGATTATGATGATTTATTTCTCCTGGCTGCTGCAGTTTGAATCATCTGTAGCAACTATGGACCACAATCGAACATATTTGGAGGCATATTTAGGGATTTGGTTTACCAAAACACAACAACGCGTTTATTTTTATACGCGGGTGCACTTCACTCTACAATGTGAGATGAGGGTTGGTCCAAAATAAAGGTTGCTGCAATAAATATTTGTGAGATGTGTTGGACTTAATCATTAAGCTCTTAAAAAATGATGTTACGTTTAGCATGATGATTATTGGTATGATAAAACTGGGTGAAGATGAACATTATCACAATAATATTACGTCCGTGTCACCGTCAGGTCGGGAGTGGTCCATCAAAATCTCCAGACAAGAGGAGCTTGGAGGTCAAAAACTGCCCTCTGATGAAGATCTAGAAGATCTAACAAACACTTCTCTTCAGCAGATGGGCCACAGTCTCCAACACCAAACCAGCAAAGAGGGGTTTCTGATAAAGTGGCCAGGTGTCCAAGATGAGAACACTAAAAACAGACCACCTGCTGAGGTGGCATATTTTGTGGGGAGGATGACTGACATTAGCATTATGCTTGAGGATAGGCTTGGTCCTTTCCTCGCATTTTCAAACAAGTGGACTCATTGCAGGTGTCGACTGCAGCACCTCATATGTTTCTGCTTATGGCCCAATCGACTTGTCTTTGACAGACTACTATTCACATGTGTGGTGAAAAACAATGTGTCTCTACTTTTACCTCGTGGCGGTTAGCTGGATTTAACCCCTTGCCTTAAACTGACAGCCACAGTCTGTAATCACAGGGAGGATAATTGGAGAAGCCAGTCTCCTGCATGCCACACTGAGGCCCTGCTTTAACCACCTCTGAAAAGAGCATTATCCTCCACATCTGAACATTCGTGGCCTAAAGGGAAAAGTGAAGCTGAACATTCCAGTAGAGATGACATCTCTCTTATTCTGTTATGATCCAGTCACTCTGCTACACTACAGGACAACATCGCCAAAACATGCCTGACCCAGGGCTCCCCAGATTTTCCCCCGGAAGCCAAAGTGTAATATTTATGAAGCCAAAAGACAAAAGAACTACCTAAGATCTATGTCAATGTATGTTAAGTCCTTAATATTTTTTTAAAATTTACAAACGCACACACATATATATATTTATATATGTTTATATATGTACATTTCAAGTGCACTGACGTATAGTGAAAAATGGCGTTGTTGTGTTGTAAAAAATGCCTATATTTTTATATTTTTATAGTGTAAACTCTAAATATGTCCTCAATTTCATTTTAAATTCAGTTTAATGCATTACCCTTAAAGAAAATGTAAAGGTAAATAAATAATCATAATCAAAAAACTTTATTGCTTTAAAAAACGTTACCATTAGCGGATAGTATTAGCAGCATGCAGCGAGTCAAAACAAAGACACAAAAGAAACGTTTACCTACCCACAGACAGAGCACAGCTTAAATGAACTGATGGTGGTAATACAGTTCGGTACATGACAGTTTGAGTTTACAGATTTTACAGGATTTTGTTAGGATCGCTAAGTGACTGAGGCTATGGTTGGGTTTCCACTTACACCAAAATTCACTTTACATCTCTGAAAAAGGAACTCGAGGACCCCCTGTAATAATAATAATATGATATTGCTAAAAAACAGTCCAAAATCACATGACCTGCTTCATGCCACTTTATATATTTGTTGCGCTCGAAGATAGACAGAATACGAAACTCATGATTGCTTTTGAGTAGAGGCTGTTACTGCAGCAAAGGTAGAAAAACTACCCGTTGAATACCCCCTATTATAGAAGTGTCTACTGACTTTTGGACGTATAGCGTATTTCAGCTCTGCGGCGTGGCCTACGCCAACCACAGAAGTCCTTGCTGCACAGATGAGTTAAGCCTCAAAAAGCAAGAATGAATAAGAATCCCTTAGATAGAATCAACCCCTCCCCTGCATACCTTTCACCTCTTTCTTCTCCTCTTGCTTGTTGGTTGGAGCCTCCATGGTCTTCACGATCTGTCCAGAGCAGCATGCTGGGATTGGAGAGACAAATTCACATTAGCATGGGGTCTGTCGCTCTCTCTGCTACAGGCCCTGCTGGTTTTACTTAATGCCTGTGGAAATGAGAATGGTCCTGGTATGCAAGACCGAATATCTGTAAATTCGGTCCAGGGCTGCTCAGGCTGTGGTTCCCGGTCCCCTGGGTGTGCCTGCTTACTCATACATTTCAAGAAGCTTCTCAAGTTGCGAGACCACCATCCGATGCTCATATGCTCTTACTTACGGCGGTATTACTGACAGCACTATGACACGGGGACGTGACTAATACGGCGGCCCGCAGGAGGGCTGCGGCGGCTCCACGTGAGCCTTGATGCTTATTGCACGCTACAGTTAGTGGGTTGGCTAATAAAGAACCGAACAGCAAGCAGATCAGAGGGACAAGCTGAGGACGGACCAAACTCTCGGACCCACCTTGCCCGCTCGGCTTGGCCTTCAGGATGTAGAACATTATGATCATCACGATGGCGATGGCCATGATGAAGATGGTTGACATGGCGATGATGAGGGCTGTTGCTAGATGACCCTGCCCTGTTGGATCTGGAAACATGATCAGAGGGTTTTTAGCTGTAGCCGACACTGTACATGACCCGCAAGATCTTAGGACCAGCACGCTATCCTGTCCTACCTTTCTCGGCGTGAGGGAAAATGGTGGTGCTGGCCGAAGAGACTCCAGGGGCACCTCCTGAAGACACAGGCGTCGTCCGCATGCCTGCAAAGAACACAAGCAAGGAACACAATTATTAGGACCAAAGTGAAGTCTTCTGACTCATAACGGGCTGAAACTTTGAAGCTAACGTAGCTAGCAAGTTATGCAAGCCCAACAATCGGCACAGTGCTAACTGCATCTACATCATGAGTCTCTAATTTACTTGCTTATGTGTTTTGCAACACTGTACGACTCATCTATAAACATGGAGTGACATTAGCATTAGGGCTGCACAATATGGACAAAATATCAGTATTGCGATTATTGCAATGCCTTGCCGTACATTAAAGGGCCAATATCATAATTTTTTTTAATTAAAAATTGTAAATATGAAAAACATTATGAAAAGTACAGGCACAGCCAATCAGAAAAATACAGGCATGCTAACAAAAACAGCCTGTTTAAATCTGAGGTTGCAAAATGGTGTAAGAATGAATTATGATAAATTGTGAATTATGTTTATGACAGAAAAAAATCTGCAGTCTAACAGTTAAAAGTTTCATTCGATTACGTGACAACAATTTAAATGCTTGAATTTTGTCCATGTTGTGATGCCAGTTGATGAGATAAACTTCTATTACATGTTAATAAGCTTTTAATGTTTAGAATAAGTTAATTTCAGTACATTTCACCCATTGTATATAAAAACTGTAAATGTAATTTTGAGCATTTGTGCACAGATTACACATCATTACTCAACACCAGGCCTGATCCTGCAGACCACAGTCCTGTGGCTGGATGGTGAACAACAGTACGTGTCCAGACACACTTGTGCTGCATTTAACACACTTTTAATAAACCGCCGCAGGAATCTGCGCACAGCCTCCTCTTTTGGTCATATTTGACTTGTTTGCAAGTGAAAATGAAAAAAAAAGTTTCATTTAGCACCGTACGCCTCCGAAACCACTTCCTGCCAGGGGCTCTCCTCGTCCCCCTGCTGCAATAAACATTATTGCTCCGGTCGGGTCGACAAGATAGCCTCAGCTCCTGGAATGTTGTTTTGACCAAAATCGTTTTCACAGCTCAACAGTTGCATGGTCTTCATGGTAAACAGCTCTGGATGACGGGCAAACGCCAGCTAATGTTAACGGGTCTTTCTGAAAGGTCTAGTGCTAATGGTGCGTCCCCAGTTGGAATTCCTAGCCGAACATTTTAAGTATAATGGAAAGTTGAAGGATCCCCACCAACCCCGACCTCATTATCCAAAATGGCTTCTCTATGCATCAGCAGTAGTCAAACTGTAGTAAACAGTTCATTAGGACTTCTAAATGCCCTTTTCACAGGAGCTAATGCTAACTGACCCTATCAGAGGAGCTAATGCTAACTGCCCCTTTCAGAGGAGCTAATGCTAACTGCCCCTTTCAGAGACACTAATTCTTACTGCCCCATCAGAGGAGCTAATGCTAACTGCACCTTTCAGAGGCGCTAATTTTTACTGCCGCTTTCAGAAGGGCTAATGCTAACAACCATTTTCTAAAACAAGCCTGGCCTCCTGAAGGCTTTTCTTTCAACTTTTATTGGTATTCAGGTGTTGGCAAGTAAGAAGCAGCGTCTCATGGCCCGCTTTAATGTGGGTGGCCTCACCAGACCCCACCCTGACCTCACGAGCCACTGGACGCTCACCTTTCAGATGAAGCGTAGCACAACTCTGCAGGGCGCGCAGGTTCAAAGACACGATCTGCGATGTTTGAAACTGCTAAGTGGAACCCGATAGCTGACTTGGCGAGCTTTCAGGAAGCCGTTGAGAGGAAAAAGAGCGAGAATGGGTTTTGAGCGCCCTCGGCGGCTAATTATGACTGATTATCAATCTCTTCTCGCGTCAGGTTCCCTCATGAATTTTCTTTTCGCCCCGTCAATCAGGAGACGTGCTCTGGGGGCTCTGATGGGAGAGGCCTGCTGAGCTCGAAGGTATGGTCGTGGTTAGCCCTATGCTATCTCCAGTAACACACTTTTTGCAGTTGCTCAAAATCATGCAATGCTGGGCGTCTGGCTAACTCTCATAAAGCATGCCTGATAGCCCAGCAGCACTGCAGGCAGGCTTGACTGCAGGGTGCCAGTGTCGTCAATCTGAATCGACCTTCGGTTCCACCTAAAAAAGACCTCCAAGGCATGTCAGTTGGGGTGGACAGTGAAAGGAGACCGGAGACATTTTTTGGAGCTTCCTCTGCAAGCAGAAGCAAGTTAATAATCTTTTTATGCCCTCCAAACTTTTAATTATTATACGCAAACCAAGCGCAATTTGCAGATTACACCTGGCGAGTGCCGGCATGCCTTCACCCCAAAACAAGCAACTCCAAGCTTCCCCCTCCGCATAGTTTCACATTAGACACACCGCTTTGAGGCCTTTCATTAAAACCCACCTGCCGTGTTTCTCCAACCAAAAAAACAATTAGACACATCTACTTTGAAGCAGCTTCATTTTTGGCCCTTCCCAGCCATCGCAGGCTTATTAATATTCCATGTCATTTGCATATGCACTATATTAAAAAAACCCAGAGCTGCTTGGTTTTATGGGTTGCTGGTGTAACCCGTGACTTTAAGAGCAATTCTTGAGGTGCTGCATCATGTTTATGGAGCCACTATGAGGAGGAACGGCTGCCAGACAGCTGTTTGTCGTTCTGTGCCATCTTTTATTAATCCAGTCCATGGGGTGGCTTCACCGAGCTTCGTCTTGGAGAGCGGCCCTCTCTTTTTTTGGGGGGCGGGGTTAACGACGTACTGCTGTTGTCTTTCTCTCCATCCGATCTGGTGTCCCTTCACTTTACAGTGGAATCACTTGCATCTCAAATGTTCATGCTCATTGCAATTAGTGTTTCTTTGCAAAATCAAAGCCGATAACCTGAAAAAAATCAGGTCTCCTACAGTGTTGGGAACAGTCACAGACTGACGCTAAACATGATTGTCATTAAAAAGTACTTTGTTTTTGTATGGATTGGGGTGGAAAAGAGGGGATCTGTCCCATGATTGCTGTATTTGCAGACATTATGTGGCCTAAATGTGATACAGGACAGTGTTTTCATCTGATTGCGCTTTTATTCTGGTAATATTCTGGCAGATCTTCAGTCCGGGATTTGTAAACAACCTCACTGCCATTTCGGTCAAACCCCCAGCCCACCAAATCAGCCCTAATTTGGTGGTTGTCCTAAAATGTGCTCCCATTTCTCCTGCCTTGAGCCCCCCACACACCAGTGTGTTACAGCGAGTGTGTGGTCAGTTCCACAGACTCAGAGCCTCAGGTATGCGCCCCTAATCAGCGAGCTGGCGATGCGAGCGTGGATCTGGCAAACGCCAAACCCAAGCCGCGCTGCGGCGAATAAATCCTTAAATATTCAGCAGAACCGGCAGCGGTTGATGGACTCCAGGCGAGGCCTCCTGCCGCCCGCCGCGCCGTTACCAACGACCTGCTATTTGTACCATTAAAACGGGTCGCGGTCGAGGACTCTGGGTCTCCAAACCACGTGTGTGTGTGTGTGTGTGTGTGTGTGTGTGTGGGCCTTAGTTCAGTTCTTTGTAAAAGAAAGCGCATCAAGCGCGACTGGAAGCATTTAGCGTAATTGAGTATTCATGTACTGGCAGGACAGATGGAGAGGTGAAGGAGGAGTAAAGAGGCAGAGAGGAGCGCAAAAAGAACAGAGGAGCAGAAATCACACTCGGCCACGATCAATTCATTACCGATCAGTGGATCGAAGTGATCATCAGTTCGTGTGACGACTGTAACGCGCCTTAAAATCATCCATTATGAACATTTTTTACACATTTATTAAGTGCATGTTTGGTGTCTGTCTATGTATCATATACATATGTGTGTGTGTATGTCAGTGTGTATGTGTGTTTGTGTGTGTGTGTGTGTGTATGCGTGTGTATTCATAGACATCAATTTGCAAATGTTTTGGCACCCCAAACAAATTGGTTTTTTTTTTAAATATCTACATTTTTTAATAGAATTTTTTTATTTGCTTAATTTAATATCTACAGTAAATATCTGAAAAGAAAATGCATAAATGGCTAAAATTAGCTGTAAAGTGTTTAAAAAGTACTGCAAAAGTACATCAAAAGAACATGTAACCACTGCCTGTGAGGGCCAGTGGAGAGGTTCTCACACTCTTTAGTGTTGCGGGGCGCGTTCTGGCAGGAGTGACACACCATGCCGTAGATGTTCCGCGGCCGGCTCTCCAGGATGTAGTACCTGAGAACAGGAATAACATTTATTTGATCATTTAAAAATAACAGCTGAACGAAAAAAGTCAATTCTTTAACATTTCCCTCCCAGGAAAACTCTATAAAGAACGTCTTTAGAATGTGGGCGTGTCCACATGAATAAGCCACGCCCCTCCTCGCCAGCTATATTGTGGCCTGTATACTCAAACAATATTAAAGGGCCGTTTATTACATTAATTTAACATTTTCCCTGAGATCCTATTAAAAAATGATACTGGTTTATGTATCAAAAACAGCCATTTCTAATTCGTACTCGATTTCCGAGCAGGCCATGGGTAGGGTATTGGGGGGATGAATGGGGGGGGGGGGGGGGGGGGGCTCGTCCCGAGTG
>JBBJLR010014155.1:0-13532 GCA_037577145.1 Brachypetersius gabonensis
GTGTGTGTGTGTGTGTGTGTGTGTGTGTGTGTGTGTGTGTGTGTGTGTGTGTGTGTGTGTGTGTGTGTTTGTATGTATACGTGGTTTAGAGAACCAATCTAATAATTATTTCCTGAACCTCCCACACATGCGCAGAAACTGCACATGTCCTCCTCATTTTTTTGCCTTTGTGAGGTCTGGGCCTCGTCTGCCACGCCCCCTTGTGCTGGTTGTTTATGTTTGGCCATACCGGTTAGTAAGGTAATCAGACACCTGAACTGACTGAGCCCAGACATAAACAACCCAGCACAAGGACAAGGGGGCATAGCGGGCGAGGCCCACACGTCAAAGTCGGCTCTGCTCAGAAGCAGGAGGTTTGAAAGTAGCCATTATTTATTTTTTCTTTCTGCTGATTGGCTGCTGCCCTTTCTCATATCTGTGGCAGCTGCAGTCCAGAATTTCCCCCCTGGCACGTCTGGAGTGTTCTCGTGTGTTTCACTTTGTTCTGTATTTTTATTACAGTAAATTAAATAAATTTAATACTGTATTTACCTGCTTATAACAAAGAAAATGCGCGTGTATGAATTACAGTGCAGTCTATACAGGGGTAACATTGATATTTTACATTCTACCACTACAGAAGTTCATTGTAACTGAACAGTACGGGTTTACCTTACATTACCTTAAAAGTGTCTTGAGTTTAAAATAAAAATTAAAGTGTTTGAGAGATTTTAGCCATTTTTGTACAACATCACAGCAGTGCGTTTTTTCACTATATGTGGGTGCTCTTGGAACCCTTATCACGGGGGTTTACTGTATATTATTAAAATGAGGACAGAAATTGGTAGAGAGAAAATCACAACATCCTGTTGTAATTTCAGTGTTTATACGGTTATTTATAATAACAATACT
The DNA here is from genome assembly GCA_037577145.1 of Brachypetersius gabonensis. Classification (NCBI taxonomy): domain Eukaryota; kingdom Metazoa; phylum Chordata; class Actinopteri; order Characiformes; family Alestidae; genus Brachypetersius; species Brachypetersius gabonensis. Next base: position 892 of record JBBJLR010014155.1, read on the forward strand.
GTTTTTGAAGATAAAAAGCAAATTAATTAATAAACAAATGACTCGTTCCGTGAGACACACAACAGAATTGCAAAATGCATGGAGAGACTTTTTGTCAGGTGTGAACTTTATAAGACTGTCAGGTCAGGCTGCTGTTTTCCCTAACTCTGTGGATTTAAGCTTCATCCTGTAATGGCCAAACTCAATTATAGATATGGACTGGCTTTACAGTAAGTGAACATTGTTCTTAATTTACCTCACTGTATATGAAACCCATGTAAGAGAGAAAGAGAGAGAGAGAGAGAGAGAGAGAGAAAGAGACCCTAAAAAGCTGCAGTCAATAGTAATGCAGTGGGGATACATACACCATACATACTGAAAGCAATGTGTGTGTGTGTGTGTGTGTGTGTGTGTGTGTGTGTGTGTGTGTGTGTGTGTGTGTGTGTGTGTGGCCATGGAAAGAGGTAAAAGCATTCTAGCACTATGTGAAGCAGGAAAAGCTCCAGAAGATATTTTTTGATTGCTTGTGTGTGTGTGTGTGTTTATGTGTGTGTGTTTGTGTGTGTAGTGAAAGAAAGTAGATGCTGTGGAAAGCAGGAAATGGTGAACGATTAGAGAAGTAAATGGACTGAGCTGGATGAAAATATGTGACAAGGCGATTTAGAAGTGGTTTACTGAAAGAAGGGACGAGAACGGAAATAAAAAAAGTCTTATTACTGGAGTCATCTCATAAATTTGACCTGGGGTCAAACTCTTTGGGTCAGAGCCCTGTCGGATCCAAACAAGCCAGCCAGCAAAACCGTCTGTCAGAGAGTTTACAGAGCAAAACCAACAGAGAGGGACGAAAATGAATTCCTCAGACTGGAATTGATGCACAATTTTGTCCATCTGTCCATTTGTCCTCCTGTCCTCCTGTGTCCCATCTGTCTGATCTGCAATAAAACACTAAAAAGCAAAACAAACACCTCTTAAACACGTTCTCTCTCTGCCTGCTGTCTTGTGAAAGAAGACACTCATTTGTTCCTTTACGTCATTAGATCTGCTAGTAAGTCTCAGTCTGTCTCGATGAAGGGACACCACTTAGTGTTTAAGCCTCTTTCATACATTCTTTTTTTTTTTTTTTGAAGACTATACAGTACTATATATATAAAAAAGCTGTAAACTATTATTGAATCATTTACATTTTGAGAGTTTACCAGCAAAAATATTTATATTTTTAGAGTGTACAATAAAAAAAATAAAAGTAAAAATAACTAAATATATAATTGTGATGATTCTACAAATAATATAAAAAAAAGAATAGATAATAGACATAAGCAGTGATATTTCACATAGTAAGACCATTGCACATAATAATAAGATACTGCACATGATTAAATGATTCAACACCCATTAAGAAAACTGCGCAATGTTGTATATGGTAGACTATTGCATGTTATAACAAGGTAAGCATGCGCATGATAATGATTTAAACGCAATAAGAAATTGCACAACAAAGTTTATATTTACTTATACCACCCTAAAGATGAACAACAGATATATTTCCTTTTTTATTGCATGTGCAACAAAAGATGTAAAAAAAAAAAAATTAGTATGTGAAAGGGAATGAAAAAGGGAAGAAGAAGCCAAAAAAAGAGATGACGCTCCTGGAGGCTCTAGCTCAAAGCTCAAAGCTCTTACCCCTCAATCCTCCCCAACACCCGCTGCACCTTTGCTGGTGAAATAATCAGAGGCAGTGAGGGATTTGGTGGAACACTGTTGGGGACATTTGGACAAATGTGTTTCAGACTGGCCTCAGTGTGATATAAACCAACGCTCCTCAATACTTGAGGCTCATTAATACAGCCTCAAAGGACATTTACATATATATTACAGGCAGCTCTGTGGTAGGTGTTGGCACTGAAGTGTATGTTAAAGGTCTTAAGCAATGAACATTGTATGTGGGCATCGTTGGAACACTCATTAAATTCAAGTGACCCTGAAATATTTATGACATGCTCATGCCACGACATGCACTACTGGCCAGCGAAAAATATTATTAACCAGTAATATAATATAATATAATATAATATAAAATAATATAATACAAGCATTAAGTTACCATACTAACACTAAACAGTAACTACTTCCAAGGATACAAGGCACAAAACTCTAATTTTGCGCAGCTAGGGATCAAAGATGAGATTAAATTGGCCTAAAAACATTCTTTAAGTAAATGCTATGAGGTGCTTTAGCTGGAAATGCTCCTAAAACTTCATAGATAATTTTTTTATTTCATTTTGTGTGTGACATGTATCTTGTGAGGGGAGTTTTTTAATGATTATTTTTTCTATTATTATTTTTAATATATTTCAGATGGTTTTTTTTATTAAAAAATAGTAACTTCATTGTTTAAAGGTAAATTGTGACAAAGGGCTTACTCTGGCACAAACTAAGCCCCGGTGTGAACCGAGTGCTTTAGTACGAGGGTGCCACTTCAGCGTTCTGTACAAAAGAGCCTTTATACCTCATTGTCCTTGTGATTGGAGCTGCAAATCCGTGGCCTAGAGGTAAAAGCTCACGTTCATTCTGCAAGGGACTGGTGAGAACAGTCCGAAATGTCCTAGACCTTCATCAGGACGGTGCAGTGCAGGGTTGCTTTAGGAAAAGGAGTGTGAAACACTACCGTATTGGACATGTTTACCTTTTTACTTTCTGTGTACCTTTTACTCACATCTACCAACAGCTGTGAACTGGTAGCAGGCTCTTCTCCTACAGACATTTTTAGCTTTCAATAATTCAGTGTTTTTTTCCAGGCTGCTAAAAGAAATGTCGTTAACTTTTTATACAGTGATACTCCACCATCATACCACAGTATTTTGAGGAGTGTGTTCCTGAGAATATATTGTCCATTTGCTGTTGCTGCAGCCTAATGTATCTAATGCATTACAAACCAAGCATCCGGCCAAACTGAATTGTTGAGCTTGTACTGATGAATGTGAATATTTTACAGAGCATGAATATCAATTGGTGCTTCTAAACATTCCCAAAAACATATTTAATGCTTAACAATGTTTTATTAGTAAACTACCTTTGCACTGTATGTTGCTATAGGTGTCATAGTTTTAGCATCGTAAATATAGCTTTTGTTCGTCAAGAGGGTTAACTAATTAAAATTATAGTTGTATTTATTACCATCAGGATTTTAGTTAGTGGTAGCAGAATCCATGGCAATAGCTTTGCATCAGTTCTGTAAAAATAAAATAGAAAACTATTTTTATTTGTATTCATTACTACTATTTTGCAACAACATCCTTGGCCCATAATTTTTTTCTATTCTCAAACGGAAGTTTTAACATCCCCCATCTTACACCAGAGACATGGATGTGTTTGTGTGAGTGTGTGTGTGTGTGTGTGTGTGTGTGTGTGTGTGTGTACACACCCTGCAGTATAGCGTAATTAAAGTGCGCAGTGCCTGATGGCATGATCCGCATTATCACTGAACACAGAGAGACCAGCAGCATTACTACAGCATCGCTTCACACACCCACACTACACCACACACATCACACCCCAAACACTCACTAATTCATAGATACTTAACCACCAAGACATATTAAAATATACAAGTAATCACTTGGACTCTCAGTAAAACTGTTTAAAAACTCAGACAGAGCTGTATTCCTTTCTTAGGATCAACTAGCATATAAGACACACACACACACACACACACACACACACACACACACACACACACACACACACACCATGAACATTCTTACAGGGCATCTGACTGTGACATTTAAAAAAATTGTCTGCATCCTGTTGTCTACAAAGATGAGGGTGCGATCCAGGCCACTGTTATGTGGGTGCAGATCTCTGTGCAAGCAGAGCTTCACAGCATACATTAGAGATTGTTGTATATATTACAGTAGACATGAAAAACCCTGGTTTTAAATACATTGTCAATATATCACGAGGAACAGACCAACAGAAGTGCTCAAAATTGCCATTATAGTTTCATTTTGGTAAAACACCATAAATACCTTTACAATCACTGTTTTAGTTTAGGTTAGTTGCTTTTAGTTGTTTTGTTTGTCACACTGTATTGAAATGGTTCATTGAATTTGTTGCCTTCATAACAACATCTCATTATAAAACTTGTCATTTAAAATGCTTATGCTTTCTCAGGCATATTTTCTTTAACCTACAGTTGCTGCATGAAATGTGGTGCAGATTTTTTGACAATAATTATATTTTCAAATATCTGGTGAATACTTGGCAACTCACCGAATCTATAACTAAGATTAGACTATAAAAGGCAATTTTAGTTAAATATAAAAAGCCCTTTACATGACAGCCAAGGGTCATGCTTGGGGTTAGGCTAATAAAAATATTGTGTTGATTACTGTTTTAAGGGGAGGTATTGGAATAGGCTTAACTTGGTGAGGACATCCCTACTGCGGTGCAAGCGTCCTTGCAGTGTGGCTTATGTGTATATGGTGCCAGTGAAGACATCCTCTCTCCGCCAGTCATGTTGTGCTTGAGATCATGTTGTGTTTGAGATGAGTGACAGTGTGCAACTGTCACGCGAAGAGACACTCCACGTCTTCACACATAAATAAATCACAACAGGACAAGGCTCTGTGACTAACTCGCAGACTGGGAGGAGGGTGGGGGTGGAGGAGATATGGCAAGAGAGTAAGTGAGATGTTCTTTCCAGACCTTCAGTGTTGGATTCAGGTGGTGTGACTGACAGTCTTATGTGAGAACAGCTATTCTTACTATTTATGTACAAAAAATCTATTAATGTACAAAAAAAGAACTATTCATGCACAAAATCAAGAACAACACTTTCAAAATGCTACATAACGTGGAAAAATATTTTATGACAATTGACACAAACTTACATTTACACTTACATTTACATTTATACATTTAGATGAGCATCACTTGTCATAAAGGTTACTTTCCTTTTAGCTTTACTGGAAAGAGTAATAATCAGTGCTTGTTAGAATAAGCCTTTATAAAGGTCATAAAGGCTTCTGTAGACTACCCAACAGTAAAGTGTTACAGAACAAATGTGTTTTATATGATTTTTAAATGAGATAAGTGATAAGCTTGTCCATTTCTAATTCATTAATCTCATTTTTGTCAATCATGTGTTGCAGATATGGAATGACTATAAGCTGAAATGGTCCCCAGCTGAATTTGATGGTATCGAATACATCAGGGTTCCATCCAATAAGATTTGGAGGCCTGACATTGTGCTGTACAACAAGTAAGCCCAGTCAGTCTGCTAAATGTGACCTTTGAAATTGAGTTCATATATTTTCAGAGACAGTCTTCAATTCCTAATATTTTTTGGAGGATGAGGGAAACATTCCCCACTGCAATTATAGAAGGTCGCTGTAAGGGTGGAAAGTTATCTCTCAAATTACCTGTGTGAAATTAAAATTGTTAACCACTCTTCCTCCACAGCGCTGTAGGTGACTTCTTGGTGGAAGACAAAACCAAAGCTTTGCTCAAGTATGATGGAACCATTACATGGGTTCCACCTGCCATCTTCAAATCTTCTTGCCCAATGGACATCACCTACTTTCCCTTCGACTACCAGAACTGCTCCATGAAGTTTGGCTCCTGGACCTACGACAAAGCCAAGATTGACCTGGTGTTAATCGGCTCCAAGGTCAATCTGAAGGACTTCTGGGAGAGCGGCGAGTGGGAGATCATTGATGCCCCTGGATACAAGCATGACATCAAGTACAACTGCTGCGAAGAAATATACCCGGACATCACCTACAGCTTCTACATCCGTCGCTTGCCTCTATTTTACACCATTAACCTCATCATTCCATGCCTCCTGATTTCCTTCTTGACCGTCCTGGTCTTCTACCTTCCATCAGACTGTGGGGAGAAGGTTACCCTCTGCATCTCAGTCCTCCTCTCTCTCACTGTGTTCCTGCTAGTTATAACAGAGACCATCCCGTCCACTTCTTTGGTTATCCCACTAATTGGCGAGTACCTGCTCTTCACTATGATCTTTGTTACGCTCTCTATCGTCATTACTGTCTTCGTGCTCAATGTCCACTACCGCACGCCCACCACCCACACCATGCCAGGCTGGGTCCGTACCATCTTCCTTCGGGCCCTGCCTCGCGTCATGCTGATGCGACGCCCTCTCGATCAATCAGAATCCTCGGGGAAGGGTGGTGGACCCGAAAGCGGAGGCTCGTTGGGGGTCAGTGGTGGCGGAGGAGGAGGAAGAGGAGGAGAAGGGAAGAAGAGGAAGAACAGCAGTTCTCAACAAGGGGCAATGAACTGTTTGGAGTTCGGTGAGGGCAAGAGCTCTGGGGAGGCTAAAAAAGGGGGCTGTCCTTGCCACCCGACAAAGGAAGGGCCTGAAGGGGACTGTGGGAAAGTGAGCCGTCAACTGAGCCCACAGGCCATAAATACGGTGGTGGCATTTTCTGTGGTGTCGCCAGAGATCAAACAAGCCATAGAGAGTGTGAAGTACATCGCAGAGAACATGAGGAGCCGCAACAAGGCTAAAGAGGTACAGACACACTCTCACTCTGTTAGGGACTAACCAAAATATGACAATTTGTTTAATTTTACAAATCTTTTAGCTCTTTGGAATCTGTGACATCGTTTTCATATAGGCTTTCTCACATGGTAACCGATCATGGATGCACACTACATTACACACACACTCTCACACACACTCTACATTACACGCCCATCTCTTAACGAGTGCCATCGGGATAATCTTTCCTTGTCACTCTTTAGACACGATCTGTCTTAGTTTACTTGCTGTAAACAACTAAAGCAAGTGGATAAAGCCTAAGACCACTGAGATGTACTCAGCCAAGCAAGTTCGTTTGTCATGATGCTTAGTGTCACCAGTTTGAGCACTGGAATATCCTTGTTTGCATAAATTATGACTCATAGCTCCAAATCTAGCATGAGTTTGCAGAACAAGAGCGCACTGCAAAATCAGAGCATTTAGAGGCGCTTTTATCTAAAAATACAGCCTTTAAATCTCTCTGTGGAGGATCAGACTTTGATGTGGAAAGTGTACACATTTCTGTACCTCTCTCACTTCCTCTCTGTCTGTGCCTTGTCACTTGGGGAGGAGTGAGACTTGCATTGTAGTGCTTTATAGCTACTGGTTTTTAGCTCTTTATGGCAGGAATTTTGTGATAATCCTAATTCCATTCTTAAATTTCTGCTTGACTGACTGACTTTCTCTCTTTCATCCTCTGCTTTTCTCTCCACGCCATGTGTCTCACCTTTCCCTTTCCCTCTTTTAATTTCACGCCATTCCCCATCTCTTTTCAGGTCGAGGATGACTGGAAATACGTCGCCATGGTGATTGACCGGATCTTCCTATGGGTTTTCGTGCTGGTCTGTGTGCTTGGAACGGTGGGCCTCTTCTTCCAGCCTCTCATTGGTTTCCTCTCGTAATGAAGGCCAGTGGCACACACTGGCCTAACTGTCCCAGCCAATCGGAGACACTGGACAGTCAGTTTTCAGCCCAAACCACCAACACGCCAATTACACACACGTCTGCTTTGTGACAGAGAAAAGAAAATTGACTGACAGCTTGACACAGCAAACCAGGTGCAGATGTTCACTACCTGCAGCAGTAAACAGCCAATCAGTAGCTGAGATTCACTACCCTGATGAGCTAAACAGGTATCACGGGTGGAGATTCACTACCCTGGCATGGCGTACACCTAAGATGTTTCACTAACTAATCAATAAGAAATTAATGATGTGTTCAGACAGTCTTTGTAAACTCATAAAGTCATCAACTGGTAATTAAACTGATACAGTTTAGAGATGCACTGCAGATGATTTTTTGTTCAGTATATTTCAGCCTGTCCACCAAAGTACATAGTAAACTGCATGTTAGGTGACAGAATGTCACCTCTTACGCAAGATTTAATCTGGCTAGCCCAACTTGTCCAATGGGAAGAAAATGATTGCTTGTTGAGCAAAATCCCGTAGCAAGCACTTATCCTCTGTCCACACCTATATGCCTGTCCCATTTTAAGAAGTATTGCTCAGTTTAGGGTAGTCATGCTTCAGCTGATTCAACCAGTTAACTGCTGCCTACAGACCACTGGTTTTAATTGTTGACCACTTGACTAGTACACTAGATTATACAGCTAACAAAAAGAAGTTTAAATGAAGTTGACAAGTGGTAAACGTTGGTATATTGGGATAAATTACATATAACAGGCTTACAAGTTCAGTATTGCATTTTTCATTGTAGACCTCCTTACTCTTGCCATAATCCAAAATCCATCCTTGTACTGCTACTTATTTAAAGGTTTTCCCTTTAATTTGTTGATGTGATTAATTTACCCATCTTATTGAAGACAAATCACTTGTATAATGACAGTTTTTTGACTTTATAACCTGGGTCGTCTGAACACACCAGTATATACTACCTTCGCTTGCGAGATCCCTGAAATGTTAGACTCTTTTACTTGTAGCTGTTTGAATATACTATTGGTTATTTATATATTATTGGTTACTGTAATGGTCAAAGATCTAAAACAGTGCACCAATCAAAGACCTAAAACGACTAGGAAAACTGCCAATAGCAACTCAGGAAAATTGAGCAAAAAAAAGAAAAAGAAACTAAATGAAAGTCATCACTGGTGCAGAGAAGAATGTTGTCGTAGTTTGATGTGCTTGTAGTGGGGAAACAGTCAGCCTTCTAAGCATGAGATAGCATTAGCTTAGAATGTGGATGATTAAATAACACACTCAAGTGGGTCAGATTTACATACCCACTCGTTAACGGGCCCCACTTCCGTTTGTTAATTTGCGGTTAGCATTGCTTTAATTAATCCGCCTTTCCATTACGTGTCACGTCACGCTGTGCTGAATGCTTCGCTTTTCCATTCGAAGAGGAGGATGTGGGGTTGAAGGGGGGCCGGGATGTTTGAACGGAAATCTTCCACAAATGCTTTCCAACAGCGACTGCGTCGCATGATTCCCTTGACACTTCTCCCTCTTCCTTGCTATCTCCCTCTTTTTTTCCTCTCTCTCTCTCTCTGTCACAGGCGTAATCCCTTCTTCAGTGTCACCATTTAACCTTTTTTTCTTTACAAAAGCTGCACTTCTCCTTGTCAGCAGCTGACACTTTTGTAAATCTGCTTTTTTTCTCTTTCCCTTCACGTATGTCCTTCAAATAAATAGCACTTTTTGTCTGACATCTAACTGCCTGAATCACGTTGCTAACGCCGTTGACGTGTGTTTCTATAAGCAAGTTTCCATGAGCATTTGATAAATGCATGTGCTTATCTCTGGCCGCCCGCAGTGACAGCGGCTGAACACGCCTCTGGTTTTGCGACTGGCTTTAGTCGTGTTAAAAGAGCTGTTTGAAGTGGCAGCATTATCATGAGTATTACTTAAGGCTGATGTAGAAGAGACTGGGGGCTTTATTCCGCCTGAACTTCCCCACCATACGAACAGCTGTGTTGAACGGAAGTGAATGGAAGAGTTTGTTAGAATACAATACTAACTGATCCCTATTTTTTTTTAAATGCATTTAGCTATTGTAGCTAAAAGCACTTGAAAACCAAGGAGAGGAAGTTAGCATTAGGCTAGGCTCATTTGTTTTGGTTAGATTTTGGCCAACCATGAAGAACCAGAAGGAAAAGTGAAATCTCCTTCAAGCTTAGCGCTCATTTTTAACCCTCTCCCCAAAATGCCAATGTGGCTAACCACTAATGAAAGCTAACAGAGATTGATTAAAATTAGGCAAATAAATGACAAATTATCTTCTGAGCTGTCATTACTCCTCTTAAAACTAATAGGGATCAATACCCATAAAGCAAATACAGTTACACTAATTGTTCCCTGCATGCTTTAATTGTATCATATAATAATATAGCCACAAACAAATGCTAACAGAGATGGATTTACAGTAGGCAAATAAACCGACAGGATTAGCTCTTCACAGCTTTTGTACTGTCCCCCTCTCCCCTAACATGCTAATGTGTGTAGCCACAAAAATAAAGGTAAAGTAATGCTAACTGGTTCCCAGTAAACTTTGAAAACAAAAGGCTAACGTGGCTAATCAGGAGTGAAAACTAGCTGTGGTTGGTAAGCATTACTGTATGAAATATTACAAACCACCCACGGAAAGCTTTTATAATTTCATACCTACATCTAAAATATAGTGTAGAATGACAGAGTTTGATTAGAGAAAGCTAATGCATTTACATCTAAGCTTTCATACTATTCTAGTTTCCCTTATGATGCTAACCATTAACTGTAATGAACCATAAACAAAAAAATAACCATAAAGCAAATAAAACTGCATTATTTTTCCCCTGCCGGCTTTAATACGATCATACTTCCCTCCAAATGCTGATGGACTTACCTGTAATTAAAGTCGGTGGTGGCAGGAAATTACTATGGCTATGGCTAACTTGGCCAACCAGTAGTAAGTTGGGGTTGATTGACAAATGAAATGATGTAAACTGACTACTGCAAGGTTTCATACTGCCATTCCTACTCCTGCCATCCATTTGTTTACACAGTTTTGTGAGTGACCAGTAAGTGGAAGTCCAAGGTATGTGTTTCTAATAAATTGTTCAGTATATTAAAGTGCATTAAAGATGTTTGTAATAAAGTAACCAGAGTGTAAGCACAGTACCCTTGAGTGGAAGTACAAGATACATGTTTCAAATAAAGTGGCCATTAAGTCGAAGTACAGGGGGTTTCTACTAAAATGTGTAGTAAATGTAGATGCAATAAAAATATTCATTTTTACGGGTTTGCAATAACTGGTATAAAGCCGAAACACAGCCAAAAAAGGCTCTTGTGTGCACTCTACTGATCCACTGGGTCCGGGTCTCAAGCCATTGTAGGCCTCATGAAAACTGCAAAGCAATGTCAGCAACTCTATTGCTCTATGTATGTTTGCTCCCTGGAGTTGTCCTGCACCCCTGATTAGCTGAATAAGTATCACTGAAGTGGACCTAACATACCACATGCTAGACTGACATTTTTCCACTGAAAGTTACCTTTCAGTGCTGTAATGTATCCCATAGCAGCCTTAGCTGAAAATGATTGAGATCAGGACTTGCATGAGAAAGTTAATCCTAGATATACAAGAACTAAAGTAGGGTCCAAAATAAAGCAACAATTTGAACTAAATCAAATATGCCCCTTTCTCCCTTTGTCCAAAAAATGTCCAATTACAGCTATGAGCATAAAGTGACTAACAAGCCAGCAAGTAGCCAATTAGCACTGTATGCCTAAGTCTACGTGACTTATTTGAGGCAAATGTGTGATAATTTATCTAAAATAGTAGCACAATGCTAAATCATTACACATTTGCTTCAAATAAGCATGTGACTTTAGGCAAGCCATGCTAATTTGCTACTTGTTAGTCACATTTGCCTCATAGCTGTTTTTGGCCAACTTTTGGACAAAGAGGGAAAGTTGAGCGATTTAGCCACGTTTAGCGCAATGCTAACTGGTGGGGTATGAGCTTCTATGGCTTGTTAGCTACATTAGCTTCGTAACTTCAGTGTAAAACTAAAACAGCAAACTTCAGACTCCAACAAGTCTTGGCTGATCCACTATATTTGGGTCAAGGCTACATTTTTTAAATAAACTGTCACTTTAAAAGCCTTCAATTTCCCAGCACCACCTAATTAACTCCCATTATAAGCTCTTCATAACCAGATCACCGCAAATGAGAAAGAACAAACAAACAAAAAAAGCTGATCACAGACCACATGAATAAATTAATTTAATAATATTTAATCATATACTCGCCACCTCAGATTAGCCTAATCCCCTTTTATGTAAATGAGGGGATTAAAGCGTGTCAGGGAACGAATATTAAGAGCACAGGATAAATATCCCAAACGCAGATTGGAGGGATAGATTGTATAAATGTGAAATTAGGATACCGTGACACAGAGAGAGAGAGAGTAAAGGAATAAAAGAGTAAAAAAAAGGAAAACTTCCAAGAGCAACAAAAAATTTCAGCAAAAGAAAATAAGCAAGAGTTGGATTTAAGAAGTGATGATTTTAATCCTGTGTGTGTCAGTAATCTGATAAAAGGTTTCTCTAATGGTTTAAAGAAGAGAACAGTCTCTCTTTCTCCCTCCCTCTTGCAGTCATGACATCCTAATTTCACATTTACACAATCTTTCCCTCCAATCTGCAATTGCCATACATACCAGGTGCTTAATTCATTGTTAAAAGAAAGTATGTTATGATAAATGTACTGTAATTATTGCCAAAATGTTATTTTCTTTCTCCTGTTAAGTTATGTTTTTGAAGATATTACATTTTAATATATAAAGAAAATACTTTAGTTAATATTTATTATATTTACATTTGGGTTTCCTTTTACTTTGCCCAGCACTGTGATTACACTCCCGTTGTTTTAAAAGGCTGTCTTTCCACATCTCTGTCCCCTCTTTCTTTTCTTGCTCTCGTTTTCCTCTCTTGGTCCAGACTACATTCAGACCTGTGTGTTACTAAATATGGAATCCAAGGCTTCTGTCATGGCAACAGCATCCCATAATGTAAGGGACACAGTTTTTGCAGTTCTGTGTAGTCGTTTATCACACACACACACACACACACACACACACACACACACACACACACACACACACACACACACACACACACAC
>JBBJLR010014163.1:0-13531 GCA_037577145.1 Brachypetersius gabonensis
CCCCCCCCCCCCCCCCCCCCCCCCCCCCCCCCCCCCCCCCCCCCCCCCCCCCCCCCCCCCCCCCCCCCCCTCCCCTCGTTCTGCAGTCTGCACATCTAGACTGTAGTGTAGAGGGGCCCAGTCCTGGTCCAGTAGGGCTGGAATCCAGCACAGTTTGGTGATTATGTCCTCAAACACACCCAGTTTAACTCACTTGTTAACTGCCAGGTTCAGTGAGTGTGTGATGAGAATCCCTCTCCAGCCTCTCCTCTTCTGGTGCATCTTCTTGCACTACTCCTACATCAAGATTCAGAGATTTGAGAGTTTCCTGACAGTTTAGGACAGCTTGTAGCCTAGAGGTTAAGAAGCTGCCCCTGTGATCAGAAGGTTGTGAGTTTAAGTGCCATCACATTGTTTACACTGTGTGGTGTGTTCACGCGTGAGTCTCTGAAAAATGAACATAACAACCTAACTGTGCTGGAAATGGACCCTCCAGGACCAGAAATAGGTGCCAAAGGGGTTCTAATGTTGGCAAATCAGTGCATGAACGGACAGGACTAAACTGCTCTGGCCAGAATCAGGAGATGTGGCCCATCTCTGTTCTGCTTGTGCCTTTTATCCTAAACATTGTGTGGGGGGTGGGGGATATGAAAACACATGTTATATATGAAGGCTGCACAATAAATTGTGTGTTAATCATCATCATGATATCTGTCTCTGCAATACTGAAGGCTGCAGCATGCAAATGAGCGACAAATCACAGTTCAAGGTGAGCCACTGGGCGTTCTTCATGTAATCTAACAAAGTCTCATTTTTAACTATTAATGGTGTTGGCGAATTGTTGCATGAATGAAAAAAAAAAACCTACTGTAGCCAGAATCAGTTATATTTAAACTTTTTTGTTTAGTAATATCACAAATACTATGGTTTAAAATGTTTATCTTATTTCTCATATATGCACTGTATAAATGGGGGAATTAATGCACCAGTTAAAACAATATGTACAGATCTTAAGCCTTTTTAATTGCAGAAAAGTGATGATTTTGTGTGGAAGAAGTAAACTGGCACGCACAGAGCCCTGGCCTCAACCAGCTCCATATTAAAGTCTATATACTGAAAGCAGTGCCATTAGAGGCCCTGTTGGTCTGATGGTTAGGCGTCCCAATACATCTGTCCATCTTTCAGTGGACGACTGGGGCTGCTCTAATCCTGCTCTCACATTGGCTGCAGCCCGTCCTCCGGCCCACCGCCTGCCACACAAACAACCTCCGACCAAAATGAGGGCCACAACCTGAGACTTTTTCTTGCTTCATGCGTCGTTTATCTTCGCTTTTTAACAAATTTGCAGATTTTAACCATGGACTTTATCTCAGAGGTCCCAAAAAAACTTGATAGCGTCTCAGCCAGCACTAGCCTTGCTCTTAGCTAAGCTAAGCTAGCCTGTTTACATTAGTTATTTTAGTTTTTAATTTAACGTTATTATTATTTTTTAAACGAAGCCGATTCAGGTTATCTGTTTACATACATATCGTCTCATTTGCCGTGGTTTGGGACCGTGACATGGCTCAGAAGAGTGGAACCGGAGGTGCAGGGGAAGGCACCGGGGCCGTTGTGAGACTGTGTCCGGGCTCGGGACTCGGGAGGCGGCCACGCTCGGAGGAGAGAGACGGTCAGGTTCGGGCGGTGAAAACGCTTCTCATGGAAAAGCTGGGTCCCTACGAACGACTGGTGACCTACATGCAGGCTGTCCTGGTGTGGGAAAGACCTTTTCACAGTCTTCTCTTCCACACTTTGGTCAATGTTGTCTTCTGGTGAGTTTTAAGAGTGGCAACAGGCTGAGAAGGTAACCAGCCTCTAGCCAGGTGAAGGTAGCTGTTTGCTAACTTATTTAACTTCACTTTTCTGAAGTTTTTTTCCCTGTAAACACAGATCGAGGTTACAGATGTGTTGTAAACACTTTAATGACTCTCTATCAGTAATCGTATGCCTCACAATGCTAAAACATTGAGATCTGACTGTTTTAGACACTGATAGTTTACAGGATTAACAGCAGGTCTGTAAACACAAAGTCTCAAGATGACCCTTTAACACACTAATCAATATATTCTTCATATTTAAACTGTTATAACGAGTATTTCAGTCAAAGCTGCCTATCTAAATCAGGCACAATACTGAGCTTTTCGAAATTAGTCTCGAACAGCTTTTTTCATCTTAAGAAGTAAAGAGAGGTTTTAAAATCCTCATATTAATGCAAATTATGACTCTTGCACAAATGTCATACGTGTTTGTTTAGGAAAGACTAAGATACAGGAAAATGTAGAATAAACTCTTTAAACACTTTAAGTAACTTGGTGTTTGCCACAGTGGTGCAGATGGGGCAGGGATTTTATGAGCTATAAACAATAATACAGCAAATTTGCCCACATGCCAAGTTTTGACCGCTGACAGCAGTATCCACAAAATACTGAGAGCCGTAAAAAATTTCAGAAAGATGTTTTGAAATCATGACACCTTCACTGTGAAGTGGTGCTGGTTTTCTTCTTCTGTTTGTTGTTCTTCTTTTTTATTTTGATTATTATTAGAGGATCCCCAGTGACATCCCAATTCAAGAGTATCACAGTGCCTAGGTTTCCTAATTCAATATGTGTTGGTATTCAATGCTATGATTTTTTTTTTAAGATGTGTTGTTTATTTACAATTTTAAAACCTTGAACATTAAAAAATAAATTGTCGTACCGCTAGCGTGAAGCTTCACAGGTGAAAAACCAAAGGCTGCTTTTAAACAATGCATAACAACTTAAAATTGTGCTTCATAAATGTTATCTTAAAGTTAGAGGTTAACAAAAAGCTCCTACACTGGATGTTGTGCTGCTTGCCAATGTGTGAATAGTAGTACTTCTGGAGGTACTGCAGCGTTCCTCACCGCAAATTGCCACACAAAAGAATTGCGATACATAAGTAAATAGATTTTTTCCCCCTTCATCTCTAAGTATTACAGATATTTACTGCCGTGGGAATGAGCTGATCGATCTTGTAGGTGGTCGCTGTAAACAGACCTTCAGGAAAACCTCCTGCAGGGTTATTTTCAGAAACTGTTTTCAGGAAAACTGAGAATGTGACCTGTAACTCCAGATTGTGTTTATATGACACAAGTTTGTGCAGTGGTGGGCAGAGCCAAAATAGTGCTGGTTTTAACCTGCTAACAGGGCTTTTTACATATTTACACAAATATCCAGTTCCTTTCCCACAACACTGAGGAGCAGGTGGGGTCAGAATGTGCATCCCAATTTTTTCTGATCCCTGGCCCACTTCTTTCTAAATATGCTACTATATACACTGGACTACCAGATCAGTCAAAATGAATGAAGTAATGGACACCCAAAACTAACCCGTAACTTTTTTAGCCTCAGAGATCCACTATATCTGGGGTTGGTGGAGAATTGCATACATTTTTGACCACTATTCTGTTATGAATGCATATTTGCAGTGCTTTAGCAATCTCTAATGTGATGTTTTTGGTTTAAAACTTTAGAAAACGTCCTTTGAATGAAGCCCGACTGTGTGCATAGAGCGAATTCCCATTTATTGTAATGTATTTATGTAATAATATAGATCAGCAATGAGTGAAATTTATACACAATTGTGAATTCTTCTAAACCAGTGAGACCGAGGGATAGAAAGCTGCATAACATAATATCAGCAAATAACATAATAAAGCTCTTTTATAATTGTTTTATCTGATAGTATTATCAACACAGCCCACGTTTAGGTGTCTAAAGTCTTTTACTATGTTGATAGTAAGTGCCATAGTTTGCCTCCTGCCAAGGTGTTGATCTGTAGTTTTCCTTTCTCACATTTTGTCCCAACCTTGTTTTTATCTGTTAGCAGAAACCCCTGTATGTGTCTGCCGTTTAACTCTAGTGTGAAGAGACAGATGGTGCCTATATTTAGGCTGACAGCAGAGGCTGAAGTGGAAAGTCAGAGCTGGATAGACAGAGGCTGAAGTGCGGTCCGTTTGGAAAGACCGATTGCAGACTGTGGGTTCATTTTTTCCATGTATTAGAGCGCCGTGCCTGGGTGAACATATTGGAACAAAGGTCGTGTTTGCAGGCCCGTTTCCAACGTGGCATTAGTGTTAACATCTGCTTGGGCGTCCCGTGTAAAGTCTTATTTGCAAGTTTTGTTTTGTGTTCTGCCTCTGGAAGTTGCTGTAGTCTTTGCCATTCAAAACTGAAGTAAAAATGAAGAAGAAAAAAAAGCAATCAAACATCCCAGGCATTCGTCTGCTACTGTATCAAAGTAAACATATGAACTACAATCAATCATTTATACCGCATCACTTACCTAAGTAGGGCTGTTGCTGTTGATAATAAGGGGGTTATAACTGGAAATGCTCTCATTTGCAGTCTTTTGTAAAAAGCATCCAGGTGTCTGAGTAATGATTCAAGGTTACTTTATCTTCATTAGCAGCTGCGAACACATACATAGCATTATGAGACTTTTCTCTACCTGCAGAGTGCAAGTCAGAGTCCTGCACCGGGTCGGTGTAGATAGTTGCTGAAACAGGCGTTTTTTTTTAACGTTCTGGAATTTTGCGGGCAGGTCAGTCGTTACATATGGGCGGGAAGCAGATCAACAGTATTGTAGCCTGCAAAAGTAACATGTAAGCGGAAATATCTATGTATTGAACAATCATGTACAAATCGTCATTATTAGTGTGTTCACTGGAATTGTGATTTAAGGACGCAGGTCAAACTATTTCGTGTCGAGCATGAGGGAGAAAAATGCGAAGACAGACAGTTCTTCCAGCCAAATTGAAACAGACTTTGTACTTCAGAGAGCACTGCACCCCCACTGGCAGACCCAGGTACTACTCCACAAGTCCAACTACAGAGCTAAGGCTCTGGAGGAGGGTGACTGGTGAGAAGGACTCGCATTCACTATTTAACACAACTAACAAACACCATAAATAATCTCTAATACTACATAACATCTAAACCCCCCCCCAATGTTCCCCCAAAACACTTCCCATCCTACTGGAATACGGGTAACGGGGGGAGTGTTAACGGGCCGGGGGCGGGTGCGGATTTAATTTTGTTATCGCGGGTGAATGGGCGGTGTGGTGCTGTACTGTGTGGGTGCAGGTCGTTGTTTTTCTAAAATAGTAAAGCGTGTTTTTAAAAGCGTGTAAATCAGTGTTTTAGCTGTCGTTTGAAAAGATGCAGAAGTGATTTAGAGGAAATATGTTACATTAGTGGTACCATTGGTTGGTGAATCCTGGGTAATGTGTGGACTTCATTAAATTGGAAAAAAACAAGGCAATGGACAAAAAGTAAAAATAATATTTCGAAGAGTCCACATACTTCACCGGGAAAACATACTAATGAGACTTCTGGCATAAAGAGCCTTGTGACTGTGCTCCCGAGGGTCCAGCTGTCTAAGCGTTGGTCCCTTCATTGCGAGATCAGGAGAGTAAAGTTTGAGAGTTATGTAATATATTTAGTGTCCAGAAGTCGAAGAGAATATAATTTTGTCTTAAAACATACTAATAGTTTTCTTAGAAGACAAATACATCGAAAATGCACAAAGTTTCAGGGTGCTTATTTCTTTTCTGTGGATCTCTGGTTGGTTTTCTTTGTTTGTTTTCTTTGATTGTTTATAGCAGAACAGAAGAAATTCTTTCTTATTTATATTGTTAGAGTCAGAAAACTGGAGGATCCCGGAGGAAGTTGTATTTGTTATGACTTCTCAGACACACAGAGACACAAAGACAAGAACGATATAAGATATAAAGCCAGAAAGATCAAATTAAATCTCTGCAGAAATATACTGATGCAGATATCTTCAATTATAAAGTTATGAGTTCCCACAAAAATAAATGAAAATACTTATTATAAAACTAAGAGGCTG
Source organism: Brachypetersius gabonensis (assembly GCA_037577145.1). Lineage (NCBI taxonomy): Eukaryota > Metazoa > Chordata > Actinopteri > Characiformes > Alestidae > Brachypetersius > Brachypetersius gabonensis. Next base: position 5,890 of record JBBJLR010014163.1, read on the forward strand.
TGTCAAAGTGGAAAGAAGAGTCTACTTTCATTATTTCTCTGTCTCTCCCTCTTTCTCTCTCTTTGCCTTTCTTCTGTTGTTAGCTCAGGCAGGAAGCCTTTATTCGATTTGTCCAGTCATCCCTTACTTGAATGCCTTGTATATTTCCCCCGCTGTGGTTTTTCTCTTGTCCTTTGTGTTCGGCTCAGTGAGCAGCTGAGGAGTCTGACTTGGGGCAGAGCTCTGCCTTGAATCTCGTAAAAGACAGTCATGTAAGCGAACTGAGGTACAGAATAAAAAGAAAAATGCCTGTGAATAGGCAGTTGGAGGCAGCACTACTGTTCAGGGTGGGCAGGAGGTCTGAGCCTTTTCTGAGATCGGATACACTTCTCTAAGCATCTTTTTTCTCCGGTTGTGTAGTTCAATAAATGACTGACCAAAAATTATGAATCTGAAATCATCAGTTTTAATTTTTAGTAATATACTTTACCTCCTTTTACCCATATTAGTGCAGCACAGAAGATCAGTTGTTTATAATTGAGATATTGGTCTTAATAGCACCAAGAAAGCTTGAAGACACCTATATGGACAAAAGTATTGGGACACACCTGTTTTCTGGGGTTTGGGTCTCTTACTTCCAGTGAAGGTTAATCTTAATGCTTCAGTAGACCCAAGACATTCTGGACAGCACCATGCTTCCAACTCTGTGGACCAAGTTTGTGGAAGAACCTTTTCTATTCCAGCATGACTGTGTTCCACAAAGCCTGCTCCATAATGAAATGCTGGAGGAGTTCAGTGTGGAAGAACTTGACTGGTCACACAGAGTCCTCAACCCCATCCAGCACCTTTAGGATGAATTGGAACGGAGATTGTAATCCAGACCTTCTCGTCCCACAGAAGCTCCAAAAGCCTTCCAAGAAGAGGGGAAGCTGTTGTAGCTGCAAAGGGGGACCAACTCCACATTAAAGTCTGTGTATGCAGCATCACTAAAGTCCCTGTTGGTGTAATGGTCAGGCGTCCAAATATTTTTGTCCATATGGTGTGTATATGTAACGCATGTAAATAGTGCTACACCTAACAGTGCAGTTCAGGGCTCCGCAATCTCCTGGCCTTGAGTTTTTCACCTCTGTTAGATAAAGGGAGCCCCTATTTTCAATGCAAGGTGAGTTAAGGCACTTTTATATAGGTATGAAGGAACCATGCTGTATCTAAACCATAGTACGATGCCACAAGACCTGCAGCACACTTTGATTTCCCAGTAAGTGAGTTTCTGACGCAGCACAGTTATCTCCCTGCAAACCGCGTCCAAGGAGTTTTTCACCCAGACACTTTTGGTATTGTTTTTGGGTTTTTTTTAAATAGTATTTTTATTGTATGGTTGTTGATTTTTACCCCGGCTATCTTGTTAGTGATGTGCTGGTACACCTTCGTGTTTCTCACAGTGGTAAAGACAAATTTGTTCACACCAGAAAACTCCTACTAATATTTCTCTTCAGCTCAAACAGACAGAGGGATTGTACTTCGTCGACATTTTGGTTGTAAGTTTGTATCTTTGTTGTTTATTTGCATGGACAGTAAGAAAACACTGGGTTGTTTCCGTGTTGTGATGACATTTCAACCAATCAGAAAGTAGTGATGCAGTCAGCTTGGCCCTGGCATCGAGCAGCTCGGGTCCGAGTCGCTTTATTTGTAATGGAAAGACATTTGTTGGTGGTGTGACACAGTTCCTTGAGTTAATTTTGAGAGCAGAGAAATGTCTCTAATAACTGCTCTTTTAAATGTCACACCCATGGCAACACAGGCACATTAAGGCACTTCTGTTTACTAGCAGTAAAGTAATGGATAGGCCTTCAGTTGTTTCAATATTTGGAAATGGAAAACTGTTCAAATACCCAACCCGTCCACCTCCTTTCAGAAATGGCACACAAACGTTTATGCAGATAAATGCTGTTTTGTCTTCAGCAGCTGCTGATTCTGCACACCACACGTTTTTTGTGGCACTCGCTTTTTCACAGGCTTGTTAGTTTTAACTCTGAATGTAGACCAGATAAGTTTCCTCTCCCCGCCGGTTGCTGGATAGATGGTCTCAGCTGTGTTTTCTTCTGACAAAAAACGAGATTTGGGCTAACTGATGTCCAGAGAAACCTGTTTCAGCCAGCGTGGCTAAGTTTAACTCTAGGTGTGTCTGAAATCGCGCACTACCGTCAGTGCACAGAGGTTTAGTGTGTAGTGCGCACTGCTGGGGGTCAGTGCTGTCCTAAACGTAACACTAACGTTTTGCACTTAGCGGAAGTGACAGACTCACATTTGCTGGTGATTCTCCAGAATATCTGTGGGTTTTACCGCAGAGTACATCAGTAAAATAACTTTATTAACGTTATTCACATTTATACTCAACCAGCTGCCTCCGCTTGGGCTTGTATTTCACTGTTTGCCGCCGTTATCCAACTCGAAAACACGCTGAAAGTCCCGCCCCCTCCGCTACGTGGCGCCTGTTTAGTGCAGAGTGTCCATCGTTCCGCACGGCGTTTTCTGTCCGATTTCAGTGCAGCACCCGGGTTCTTTCAGAGTTTTAGCTTGGTTTTCAGTGTGAGCGCATTCCCCGTTTTCAGTATTCCCCGTTTTCACACGGTGTGGTGTGAAATAATTGTTTGAGAGGAGCTTTACCGTGTAGGGTTTTGATTCAGTTTCATTAAAAAGCAAGTCATAATGCATGCTGTAATAATTATATTGACCATAATTAATAGTAATGAAATAGCAAAAGAGCAAATTGATATACTAGTAATTCTATTGTTGTTTTAATGTTTTCGTATCAATAAGAAAAGGGAAATTCCATGTTTTTTTTGGTCCATTTAGACATTAAAACTAAATGCCTTGAGCTTTTCTCATTATGTTATATGTGACTATTATTTGCAGATAATATTTAATAGAACTAATGTCCAGTACTCTTGGTGTCAACGTTTATGCTACTTTCATTACAGCGGTGCTGCAACACACTCTCTATCTTCAGTGAGGGTGGGAGGAGCTAAACCGTTGTGTGAATAGGTGGATTTGAGTAAATATGTAGTTTTTGCAAAATCATTAAACCAGTGAATTCAGTATCTAGCAAATATGCCACTATATGGAGTTTCACCCATATCTCGTCTATTCTATGGTTATTTATGGTACAGTAATATCCCACTTTCCACGGGGGTTACGTTCCAAGAGTGCCTGTGTAAAGTGAAAAAACTCATTGTTGTGTTTTGGTTAAAAAAAAAAAATCATTTAATTGTGTAAACCTTAAATCTGCCCCCAAATCTGCTCCCAGAACACTTCAATGTCATTTTAAACTCAGTTGAATGCATTACCCTTGAAATATAGATTGAAATAACTCTACCCACATGTTTAGACAGGGCACAGCTTACTAATACTAAATAAACTGAGATAACACTAAAATACGAGGACAAGATACGGAGCAGTCATGCTACATACGTCTTCTTCTTCTTCTTTTTATGGTGGTTGACAACTTTTCAGTGTATTACTGCCACCGCTGGACTGGTGGAGGTACTACAGTTGGTTCACAGAAAAAATCTGCGTTCGACTGAATCCGCGTAAAACTGTGGGTTTACTGTATTTCCACTTTCAAACCCGCAAAAGAAGCAGTAACTTCTATGATGAAGTAACTTCTACGATATGAGAAGCCACAGTCAGAGATTCAGATTTTTTTCCCCCATGTGTTTTATGAAGATGGCTGGTGAAAGATCACATTAGTTCTTACTCAGTTTCCTCAGTGCTCTGCTGCAAATCACCTTCACGGCTTCAGAGATTGACTCAGGAAGTGTTGAGAGGTGAAAAGCCACTTCCATCCGTGTGTGAGCAACAGAAAACACTCTGCCAGTGAAGACGCGCTCATTCTGAGGGTGTGTTCACTCTTAAAAATAAAGCTTCTAAAATGGTTCTTGGCTTGAACAGGAGGTTCGTGAAAAAACCTTATATATCCAGCGAGCTGGGGAGCCCAGACTTTGTGTCTTGTGGAGCAAAAAAAAAGTATACAAAGAAAGAAAATACCTTCTTACTTACTTGCTAGGTTATAAAATTAGGTTTTTTGTTAGCTCTACATTACAGTATTCCCCTGCTTTTCGCCAGAGTTATGTTCAAAGAGCATCCATGTATAGTGAAAAAACGCACTGGTGTGTTTTGGTAAATAAAAAAATGCCTAAAATGCCTATTTTTGTAATGTAAACTCCAAATCTGCCCCCAAATCTGCTCCCAAATTACTTTAATTTCATTTTAAACTCCGTTTAATGCATTACCCTTAAAGAAAATGTAAAGGTAAACCCACATTCATCTCTTTTAATTTAAATTCCCTGCCAAGATATGCAACTCGGAAGGTTGTTGGACAAAAGTATTGGGACACCGCAGTTTTTGGGGAATAACCCCTGATCTACTGGGGCTGAAAATACAAATGGGGGCTCGTTGGAAAGGTCTCCTGGAGATCTACAGAACTGCGGAGTTTGAAGTGTCTTGAGAGCTTGCATCACGGAGAAATCACGCTTGGAGCGCGGGGCTCAACCCTGGTGTGGAATTCGAAAAAAGTGTTTCCAGGTCGGCTACAGCCTGCCCTGAGTTCTCTTATGTGAAATTTAAAAAATATATATTTATTGCCGCAAAAAAAAGGTGGAGGATATTTGCAGTTTCCACATTGTTGTGGGGATTTCCATGTAAAATTAAGTTCGGTTATCAAAAAAATCTGCGCGTGACTGAATCCGTGACTCCTGATTCGTGCAAAACTGTGGGGTTACTGTATAATAAAGCAAGAGTTTCGTAAATCCATGCAAATACTGTAAGCGTCAAAGTGGAATCTGGAACTGAACCCGCATCCTCCTTACAACTCACAAAACATCTAAACACTTAAACAAAATATATCTTGATATTACTGAATGCTTACTTGTGTGAAGGCCCTCACTGCTCACATAAATGCCTTTAAACAGTTTGCACAGGATCCCAAGTATGTAAATGACCTCTGATCTGATTGGCTGCCCCATATTGTACCTTGTTTTTAAAAGCAGTCCAAGCTGAAGCACTTCTTTTAACTTTATCCAGGAGTGGCTGAGGCTTTGTGAAAATGGGTTGCTTTTTGTGACCTCATTTAAACAAAGATGTTCTTGCAGCTTAGTTTTTTTTTTACTCTGAGTTTCCCGAACATGGATTAGGCCTAGTCTTAGACTAAAGTGCAGTTCCAACTGTAAATCACCACTGGAAATTAATGTGGGTCTGGGAGTTTTCCAAAATCTTTCACAAAAATGCTTCTTCTGTAGGATTATATAGGAATTCTATTTTTTTTCTGTGTAGTCACTCCAAAAAATCCTTATTACGCCTTTATTTGTGAGAAACCTCATTTATTCAAGCAGTGACACACATTTGTTTCAGGGAACCTTGAACAGAACACTGTTTATATACTTTCTGATTTTTATAACTGTCTGTCTGTCTGTCTGTCTCTCTCTCTCTCTCTGTCTCTCTCTCTGTCTCTCTCTCTCTGACTCTTCTCTGTCTCATTCTGTCTCGGTCTCTCTCTGTCTCTCTGTCTCTCTTCCCATCTCTGTCTCTCTCTGTCTCTCATTCTCTCTGTCTCTCTTTGTGTCTCTCTGTCTGTCTGTCTCTCTCTCTCTCTCTCTCTCTCTTTCTTTCTCTGACTCTCTCTGTCTCTGTCTGTCTGTCTGTCTGTCTGTCTCTCTGTCTGTCTCTCTTCCCATCTCTCTGTCTCTCTTCCCATCTCTCTGTCTCTCTTCCCATCTCTCTGTCTCTCTCTCTCTGTTTCTCATTCTGTCTCTGTCTGTCTGTCTCTTTCTGTCTCTTTCTGTCTTTTTTCCCATCTCTCTCTCTCTCTCTGACTCTGTCTCTCATTCTGTCTCTCTCTCTCTCTCTGTCTCTCTTCCCCTCTCTCTCTCTTTCTGTCTCTCTTCCCATCTCTCTCTCTCTCTCTCTCTGACTCTGTCTCTCATTCTGTCTCTGTCTCCCTCTCTCTCTCTCATTCTGTCTCCCTCTCTCTCTCTCTGTCTCTCATTCTGTCTCTGTCTCTCTCTCTCTGTCTCTCATTCTGTCTCCCTCTCTCTCTCTCTGTCTCTCATTCTGTCTGTCTCTCTCTCTCTCTCTCGCTCCCATTCTGTCTCTCTGTCTGTCTCTCTGTCTGTGTCTGTCTCTCGCGCTCTCTCTGTCCCCCCCCCCCCCCCCCCTCATTGTGTGTGTTGCAGGTTCTTTGCTCTGAGTTCTTTGAGGCTGCTCTTCCTGTTGGCATCAGGACTGACTGTGGCTGTTTGTGCCGACACCTGGAGGAACAAGATTTGGCCGAAGATCAAAGGTGACTATCCACAGTAACACTGTTGTTGTGATTAGAATTGGGCAATATTATCTTACCATGGTAAGTTTTCCAGGTATTTCATGGGACTTGACATTACTCCTAGAACCCTAGAGCAGGGTTCCAGCCCGGCTGAGGAGGCTGCACCAGATTTACAGAAATATTTGAACTGTAACTGTGTGACTGTGTTAAAGGGAACACTGCTGTTAAAAAGCTCTTTATTTGTTTATAAACCAAACGCTATTGCACTTTTGTTCATATAACAGTGCTTTTAAAGTAAAAGTGTGCAGTACACTACTTTCCAATTCATAATTAAATTTTGCGTTTAACAATGCGCTTAATCACGATAAAAAATGTAATATCTGCTCAAGATTAATGTACATATGTCTGTTTGTATAGGTATTTAACTATTTATAGTGTATTGTTAAAATCACATGAAGGGAAAACAAAGACATATGACGGCTTTTTATTTGGCAGTACATCTTGTTTTAATAAAAGGAATTCTGGGTGAAAGACTAGAAAAATGTTTAATGAACGTTGTTAGGAGTCTTGTTAGCCAATTTGCTCCATTCACCTTCATTAAAGACTCGATCGCAAATGTGTTTATGCCATCATGTTTTTGGTCTTTTGGGACAAATAGGATGTTGCGAGGCCCCTTAAACCCTGGTAACACCACTAATACCGCCTCATGAGGTCCTAAACTTTCTTATTTAGGCTGTTTTTCTAACCCCTATAGAGGTCAAACAACACCATCATCATTAGCATCATGATCTGTTTAACCCACAAGCCTCTAACACACATATTTTGTCTGTTTACAGTGAGGCGGCAGGACGAAGGTGAAAATGAAAGGTAATTTGTGTAATTGTTATTCCAAAGTAGGGTGGTCACATTTTAATTGATGAAACTCAGCAGTGGCAGTAATGAAATGGCTTGCAGAATGAATGTGCCTAATTTAATCTTTACATTTAGAAGCAGCCAGTCCAGAGGCGTAAAAGCCATTCATGCTTTATGCCACATAATGTTCTGTTTTTGTTGATTATTTGGGATTATAATGAATGTCCCTGCTCTAACTCAGTCAGATAAGTGATGTTAACTGTGTAGGTGTGTTATCTGTCTCTCAGCTGGGGTCTGGTGCAGCCTGGGACTCTGAGTGTACCTGAGCTGTGTCACCATGTGGCCGAGGTCTGGGTGACCGGGTCCTCATGTGCAGCAGCCATCACCAGGTTCAAACGACATAACCCTGGCAAGGTGAGGACAAAAAGGAAAGGACAGTGGAAGCATAAAAATATGTTCTACCCTTCCACTCTGTGTGTGTGTCTGTGTGTCTAT
>JBBJLR010014173.1:0-13530 GCA_037577145.1 Brachypetersius gabonensis
ACAATTGAGGTATGCAGAGGTACAAAGATCAACATACAACATAGTGAGTGATAACATGCTTATTTCAACCTAACAGTGCGTGAACATTGAATATACAAAAAGTCTCCCCACCATACATAGATTCCACCGCCACACACTTCCCACCCCCATCACTGTAGACCTCCCTCACCCCTTCACAAACCCCCCTTCTGCACATAATAGCCACCCCACACCCTCTCAGCCCACCACCGTTTTTAAAATGAATGGTTCCATTTTACACCTCCCTACACTTAGTCACCAAAACATTGTCCCAATAAGTCTCCTGGAGACATACAACGTCCATACCCTCCACCAACACCAGAAGCAATTGAAATTTCGTCATGTCCCTCAAACCCCTGGCATTAACAGAAACAAGGGCCAGGCTCATGACAAGAGCAGAAATGTGCACCGGCTCCACGGCCTCCACGGGACCGCACTCAGCGTCCGGCATCTCACCCAGGCCTGCCTCAGCAAGCCACTGCCCGCCGTCCCCACGACCTCGGCCCGTCCAGCCTCAGCCTCCAGGCCGACAGGCTCCTCCCCGCGCTGCTCCTCACCTCCGGTCTCCGCAGGCAGGTCACCCGCCAGAGACCCCTCGTCGCTCTGATCCCTGCATACGCAGCTGATCAGCGCTCTCCTGCAGGATGGACTCCGCGCCGGCGTGCAATCCCTTGCAAAGTGCCCCGGTTTGCAGCACTCCCTGCATACCAGCTCCAGGCACTCCTTCATCACATGTCCGGGCTTCATACACAACCTGCAGAGCTTCACCTGCTTGTCGTGAATGACCCTGAAGTACTGGGGGCCCTCCGCAGTCGTGAAACGGGTACTGTAGGGCAGCGAGGCCACTTCTTTGGGGAACCTCACCCTCACGTACCGTGTTCCATCTGTGATGTCCGTACCAGGTTAGAACCGTCGGCGGGCAGGCGTAAAGGCGTGGAGAGGCGTAACACCCCACAGCCGCAACTTCCCCAAAATGTCCTCATCTGTGATGTAGCCCGGCAGGTGCAAAAAGGACACCAAAATGTCCATCATGTTCAAGGCCAGCACCGTGCAAGCCAGTCCATTGACCGACAGGCCTTCCATCATTGTCTCTGTGGCACTTTTGTCCACCATAGTCAGTTCAAACGTCCCCAGTTGCCTGGGGCGCAAGGCAAGCAGCCGCCCTGGTCCAACCTTGTCCACCACAGCTTTTAATAAATCCCTTGCCCTCACCTCCTGTGTACTGACCACCTCCACCACCAACGTGTTCTCCTTAAAATAGTACTTTCTGGAGTCCATTGTCCCAGCGGAAAGTCCAGAAAGCGCCATAATCCCAGGCCCGTTGGCCCACCAAAAAGTCAGCAAACAAAAAACAAAAAAACAAAAAAAAGAAAAGACTCACGCTCCCCCACTCCCCGGACAGTGCAAACTGCCGGTGAGAGGAGAAAAAACAATAAACACAGTCCAAACAATGCAGGAAAACAGTGTAATTTTCCAACAAACAAACAATCAAACACTGGGAGAGCCTTTCTCCCCCTACTGCAACTCCAAACCACCAGAGGGTGCGTGTTTGGACCTCACCGAAAGCCACTTTCAGACTGAGGCCTGGCTCACCATACCTATAGGGTTATAGCTATGGCCTGAATACAGGTGGGTATGACACCTGAAAGAGGGTGGGAAAAAAAAAATGAACATTTTGAGAATGGGGTGAAAAAATAGGACTGACTGAAAAGCTTACTGCACCTGGTATTCCCAGGCGGTCTCCCATCCAAGTACTAACCAGGCCCGACCCTGCTTAGCTTCCGAGATCAGATGAGATCGGGCGTTCTCAGGGTGAAAAAAAAAAGAAATGCTTCCTTTGATTTATAATAATTATTTATGTTCGAAATCCTCCATCTTGCGAAGAGAAATTAGCGGTTTTGACAAAAGTATTGGGACGGATCGATATGTTTGCCCCCAAAATGTGCTAGCGCTTTAAAAAAATTCACAAAGAGGTCACCAAGACCATATGCATGACAGGCTCTGAAGCACATTCATGTATCTACATTTCCTGATTTTAAATGAATATATTTTATTAAATTCTCAGAAGACTCAATAGAGAACTCTGAATCAGACTCATAGAACTGATTTTGAAAATGAAAAAAAGTCATGGAATGTAGCCACATGGTTGTGCTTGGGGACATGTGTCATGCATGTTCTAATGCAGATATGGTTCGAATTTCAAAGCTCTGCGCGATTCGGTTGTTAAATGGGGCCGATTTGGCAAATTTTAGTACATATTTAGTAATATATTTAGTATATATTATTTTGTAATATCTTATTATATTAAGTATATAATATCTGTATATAAGATTTAGATTGTTAATTATATTTTATAGTTCATTGTTCATTTATATACACTTATACACCTAGGTATATTCATACATATAATTATATTTATAAATAGAGATGTCCAGAATCAGCCTCCTCCTACAGAAACTGTTTTAGGACACAGATAGAAATACAAAAACTTTATTACTTAAATAAGTTACAATCACCTCAGTTTACAGTATAAAACAATTTATTTGCACCTTATGCTCTGCCTTCCACCGGTCATAGTAGAGTATATCTCATCGTTGCTGCTGCCGCTGGTCTTGGCCTTCTTGCTGCCCTCAGGACGGCAGGTGGGTTCTTTCAGGCAGTGTTTGTTAGTGGTGGGCTGTGTTTTGTTGGTGTTGTTGGCTTCCTGCTGTTTCTTGACGTTGTTCTACTCTGTCTTCCTGTCTTCTCCTCTGGAGGAAAAAAAAAACCCTTTATTACAAAAACTCATGGTACAGTAACACTCTGCCCTCTTAGTAATAGGGTCCTCTTGATACTGAGCCCTCTGACTGGCTTCTACTGCAATGAGCAACACCTTTGTTATTGTCTGCAATGTTTTGGTGATGAGTCCAGCGCATTTGCACCTCCGAGAAGTGCTCGGGTTTCTTGTATATAGCTGTGGCCCTCAGGAAAGCTCCCTATTTAGATTTCTGCATTCCTTTTTTTTCCTATATACCTTTTTCCATCCTATGAGGACTTGGGTGGTCTCGGTCCTTCTGATCCTTCGCTGGGTCGCGAGGACCGTTATGCTCTCTGTGATGAGCGAGCACTTCCAGCATGTGCACACCGCAAACAAGCACTTCCCCGTGTTGCCTCGGAACTGCATAAACAGGTTTTGAATATTAGATAAAAGGTGACCCGAATTACATAAAATTAATTACATTAATTAATGGATTATCCTTAAGGAGAATTTCCAGTGATTTCTTTTTGTCCACACCCCTGAAGCCCATCTTTTCATAGTAAGCTGACCTAAAGTTTCTCTGGGGATCCTCGATCAAGCCAAAAATCTTTATTACAAAATGTTATAGTACAGTAATGCTCTGCCCTCCTGGTATTTAGGGTCCTCTTGATACTGAGCCCTCTGACTGGAACTTTTATCTTTAACCTGTTTAAACCTCAGCCTGCAGGTCCTAAGGTATGTACTCATCAGCAGGTGACTGCACCATGAGGTTCCACAGCCACAGCTCAGCAAACTCCCGGCTGTCCGATGGCTCCTCGATGGCGGCTGGCGGCTCCATCTCCATCTCCATCTTATGTTGTTGCTAGCTGTAAAGGTTGCTGGCAGCCGTATAAGCTAATACACATGAGATGAGATGACAGCGATGAGCAACACCTTCATTATTCTCTGTGATGTTTTGGTAATGGGGAATATATGTCCCAAAGCTCATGGGCCAAGCTGCTTCTGCTGATTTTTTATTAATTTTTAAACATACTCAAAAACAGGGCCTCAAAAGAGACCTGTATCGTTATCTTTCGTCACTAATCGAACCCCGAATATTAACAAATCCAACAATTTAGCCAATGATCATGCTGGCAGTCAGCTTCATCAAAAGGGAGTTAACTGTGTACAAAACCGGTTGAATGGTTAGAGTCAGCTGTTTGATTTACTTGTGCCACAGATCTATGGCTTTAGTCACTGTGGCATCTGTGTTCTTCTGTGGAATATTATTCAGGAAGTTTACTATCGCTTATGGCCGCCTCTAAACTTTTAACTTGAACACGTTTAAAATAAGTGACTAATTTTCACGCGTCTCCCCAGCTGAAGAAGGTAATCTGGCTGCACCTCAGAGACATTAAGGTTCTGTGGTGACATCACTGAAACTTGTCGCAAAGTATGATATGATAGTAGAGAATACATGTTCCAAAGCTCGTGGGTGTAGCTAATTCCCCTGATTTTTAATGATTATTTATATACGCCAAAAGCGCCCCATAGAAATGAATAGGGCTGAAAAGTTCAAAATCACCAGGCTCCAGAGAGAGAACCAAAAGGGCTAGAAACTTCATATTTGGCCCAGAATAGTATGGGATAATGGAGATAACATGTCCAGAAGATGGGGGGTCTGGGTCTTAGGGGAGGGAAGTTATAGGCTTGACCCTAGATTTCACCTTTGCATTGGGCCCAGTATATTAGCCGTCAGGGAAGTAGTTGAGGCCTGGCGATGGTGATTCCTTCCCACTTAGGTAGTGTAGATCCACTATCCAGGGGGGAAGAGTGCTCTTGTAAGGGTGACATTTTGGCTCAGGACAAGACCCCCAGAAGAAATCCGGAATTACAAGGAAATGAGAATTTTCCTTACGAAGCCATAACTGAAAGTGTGAAAAGTATCTACATGACTGTGCTTCAGGACATGTGTCATACATTGTCTAATGCATATTTGGTTCAAGTTTTAAAGCTCTGCTTGATTCGGTTGCCAAATGGTGCGCGATTTGGTAAATTTTGGAGTTTTGTGTAGAATTCACCAGGGTCCTGTGAGTGAAACAAAGGGGCTGAAGGTCTACAATTTGGCCCAGATTACCATGGGACAATGGGGAAAACATGCCCCAAAGCCTGTGGATGTAGTTGCTTCCCCTGATTTTTAATGAATATTTATATACTGATAAACCACTAAAACCTCTCATTTGAAAATGAGGCTTAAATGTACAGAATTCACCAGGCTTCAGAGAGAGAACCAAAGGGGCTAGAAGATTCAAATTTGGCCCAGAGTACAATGGGATGATGGGGAATATATGTCCAAAGTCCCGTGGATGTAGCTACGTTCTCTGATTTTTAATATTGTTTTATATACTCAAAAAACACCCATAGAAATGAATGGGGCCTACAATATCCAGAATTCACCAGGGTCCTGTGAGGGAACCAAAGGGACTGGAGGTCTACAATTTGGCCCAGATTACCATGGGACAATTGGGAAAACATGTCCCAAATCCTGTGGATGTAGTTGCTTCCCTGATTTTTAATGAATATTTATATACTGATGAACCACTAAAAGCGCTCATTGGAAAATGAGGCCTAAATGTCCAGAATTCACCAGGCTTCAGAGAGAGAACCAAAGGGGCTAGTGGGTAGTGGTGGCCTAGTGGTAGGATACTTGCCTCCGGACCAAAAGGTCACAGGTTCGAATCCCACCTCCAGCACACCACCACTGGGTCCCTGAGCAAGACCCTTAACCCCAAGTTGCTCCAGGGAGACTGTCCCCTGTGGTTAGAGAATGGAAGTCGCTTTGGATAAAAGCGTCTGATAAATGCCATAAATGTAAATGTAAATGTAGAAGTTTCAAATATGCCACAGAGTACAATGGGATGATGCGGAATATATTTCCAAAGTCCTGTGGATATAACTACTTCCTGTGATTTTTAATATTGTTTTATATACTCATAAAACACCCATTGAAATATATAGGGCCTACAATATGCAGAATTCACCAGGGTCCTGTGAAGGAACCAAAGGGACTGGAGGTCTACAATTTGGCCCAGATTACCATGGGACAATGGGGAAAACATGTCCCAAAGCCCATGGATGTAGTTGCTTCCCCTGATTTTTAATGAATATTTACGTACTAAAAAAACACTAAAACCGCTCATTGGAAAATGAGGCATAAATGTCCAGAATTCACCAGGCTTCAGAGAGAGAACCAAAGCGGCTACAAGTTTCAAATTTGCCACAGAGTACAATGGGATGATGCAGAATATATTTCCAAAGTCCCGTGGATGTAGCTACTTCCTCTGATTTTTAATATTGTTTTAGATACTCAAAAAACACCCATAGAAAAAAATGGCGCCTACAACTTCCAGAATTCACCACGGTCCTCTGAGAGAACCAAAGGGGCTGGACGTCTACAATTTGGCCCAGATTACCATGGGACAATGGGGAAAACATGTCCCAAAGACTGTGGATCTAGCTATTTCCCTTGATTTTTAATGATTATTTATATACTGATAACCCACTAAAACCGCTCATTGGAAAATGAGGGCTAAATGTCCAGAATTCACCAGGCTCCAGAGAGAGAACCAAAGAGGCTAGAAGTTTCAAATTTGCCACAAAGTACAATGGGATGATGGGGAATATATTTCCAAAGTCCCGTGGATGTAGTTACTTTTTGTGATTTTTATTATTGTTTTATATACTCAAAAAACAGCCATAGAAATGAATGGGGCCTACAATATCCAGAATTCACCAGGGTCCTCGGAGGGAACCAAAAGGGCTAGAGGTCTAAAACTTGTCCCAAAGTATGAAGGGAAAATGGCCAAAACATGTCCCAAAGCCCGTGGGTCTAGCTATTTCCCTTGATTTTTAATTGTTATTTATATACTCTAAAACCGCCCCATAGAAATGAATAGGGCCGAAAAGTCCAAATTCACCAGGCTCCAGAGAGAGAGCCAAAAGGGCTAGAAACTTCATATTTGGCCCAGAATAGCATGGGATGATGGAGATAACATGTCCAGATGATGGGGGGTCTGAGTCTTAGGGGAGGGGTGTTATAGGCTTGACCCCTAGATTTGACCTTTGCATTAGGCCCAGTATGTTAGCCATCAGGGTACTAGTTGAGGCCTAGGGATGGTGATCTCTTCCCCCCTAGGTAGTGTAGCTCCACTATCCAGGGGGGAAGAGAGCTCTTGTATACTAAAGGTGACATTTTGGCTCAGGAAAAGACCCCAAGAAGAAATCCAGTATTACAAGGAAATAAGATCATTTTCCTTACGAAGCCATAATTGTAAGAGTGAAAAGTATCTACATGACTCTACTTCGGGCCATGTGTCATACATTGTTTAATGCACATTTGGTTCAAGGTTCAAAGCTCTGCTTGATTCGGATTACAAATGGGGCCCGAATTGGTACATTTAGGAGTTTTGTTTAGAATTCACCAGGGTCCTGTGAGAGAACCAAAGTGGCTGGAGGTCTACAATTTGGTCCAGATTACCATGGGACAATAGAGAAAACATGTCCCAAAGCCCGTGGTTGTAGTTGCTTCTCCTGATTTTTATAGAATATTTATGTACTGAAAAACCACTCAAACCGCTCATTGGAAAATGAGGCCTAAATGTTCAGAATTCACCAGGCCCCAGAGAGAGAACCAAAGGGGCTAGAAGTTTCAAATTTGCCACAGAGTACAACGGGATGATGGGGAATATATGTCCAATGTCCTCTGGATGTAGCTACTTCCTGGGATTTTTATAATTGTTTTTATTATTTTATTAAAAAACACCCATAGAAATTTATAGGGCCTACAATACCCAGAATTCACCAGGGTCCTCTAAGGGAACCAAAGGGGCTGGAAGTCTACAAATTGGCCCAGATAACCAATGGACAATGGGGAAAACATGTCCCAAAACCCGTGGATGTAGTTGCTTCCCCTGATTTTTAATGAATATTTATGTACAGATGAACCACTCAAACTGCTCATTGGAAAATGAAACCTAAATGTCCAGAATTCACCAGACTCCAGAGAGAGAACCAAAGGGGTTAGAAGTTTCAAATCTGCCACAGAGTCCAATGGGATGATGGGGAATATATTTCCAAAGTCCCGTGGATGTAGCTACTTCCTCTGAATTTTAATAATGTTTTATATTCTAAAAAAACACCCATAGAAATGAATGGGGCCTACAATATCCAGAATTCACCAGGGTCCTCTGAGGGAACCAAAAGGGCCGGAGGTCTACAAATTGGCCCCAATTACCATGAGACAATGGGGAAAACATGTCCCAAAGCCCATGGATGTATTTGCTTCCCCTGATTTTTAATGATTATTTATGTACTGAAAAACCTCTCAAACCACTCATTGAAAAATGAGGGCTAAATGCCCAGAATTCACCAGGCTCCAGAGAGAGAACCAAAGAGGCTAGAAGTTTCATGTTTGCCACAAAGTACAACGGGATGATGGGGAATATATTTCCAAAGTTCCGTGGATGTAGCTACTTTCCGGGATTTTTATTATTGTTTTATATACTCAAAAAACACCCTTAGAAATGAATGGGGCCTACAATATCCAGAATTCACCAGGGTCCTGTGAGGGAACCAAAGGGACTGGAGGTCTACAATTTGGCCCAGATTATTATGGGACAATGGGGAAAACATGTCCCAAAGCCTGTGGGTCTAGCTATTTCCCTTGATTTTTAATGACTATATATATACTGATAAACCACTTAAACCGCTCATTGGAAAATGAAGCCTAAATGTCCTGAATTCACCAGGCTGCAGAGAGAGAACCAAAGGGGCTAGAAGTTTCAGATTTGCCACAGAGTACAATGGGATGAATATATTTCCAAAGTCCCGTGGATATAGCTAATTCCTCAGATTTTTAATATTGTTTTATATACTCAAAAAACACCCTTAGAAATGAATGGGGCCTACAATATCCAGAATTCACCAGGGTCCTGTGAGGGAACCAAAAGAGTTAGAGGTCTAAAACTTGTCCCAAAGTATGATGGGATAATGGGGAAAACATGTCCCAAAGCCCGTGGGTCTAGCTATTTCCCTTAATTATTAATGATTATTTATAATAATGGTCTGGTTCTTAGAGGAGGGGAGTTATAGGCTTGACCCCTAGATTTGACTTTTGCCTTTAGGTGAGTGTATATTATAGTATATAAATATAAGATAAATGTTAACAAATGTATATAAGTATTTTTGTACGTGTATAGTTAAATAATTCTTGTGACTTTTATTATGTGTTATGTTCAACATCCTCCATTTTGTGTGAGAACAGAAATAGCGGTTTTGACAAAAGTATTGGGACAGATCAACATGTTTGGCTCTAGAAAAGCACCCAAAGGAGCTAGGGCTTCACAGAGAAAATTCACAGAGAACTACCTGAGACCATGTACATGACAGGTGCAGAAGCACATCCATGTATCTTTATTCCCTGATTTTATATGAATATTTTAGTTAATTAAAAACACCCCATAGAAATGAATGGGAAAACTTAGGCCTACAGAGGAAATGTGTTAGGCTCTGTAGAAAAGGACCAAAAGGAGCTAGGGCTTTGAAAATTCACTGAGAGCTACCTGAGACCATGTTGGACACCTGTCCAGAAGATGAGGGGCTTGGGTCTTTGGGAGACGGAGTTACGGGCTTGACCCCTAAACTTGACCTTTGTATTAAAATCGCACGTAATAGGAAGTGCTAGCAGATAGCTTCCTGAAAATCGGTATATAGCCTCGGACTCCTGGGAAGGTTCTACCCACCAAGTTTCGCATGGATGCAGCGTCCCCCGGTGGACGGAACGCAAAACGAGCTACTTCCGAACGTGCGACGGGTCTGGCTCTGACTTATGTCGGAGAGTCCGGGGAGACAGCTCGGGATCCCGAGTTTCGGCCCGAACGACTTTTCATATGGGGTGTTTTCAGCTGCCCAAAAATCGGCTTATAGCCTAGAAGCATCTACCCAACGAATTTCGCGGTTTTCATTCGGTTCGAAAACTCATTTTTTATCCCAAGAAACAATGATCCTCTGAAAGGTTTAGAGCTAAAGAAGGCCTGTTGAGCATCTCAGGGTCATACGACAACGTGCCACGGACACATATTTTGGATATGTTGTTGGGGGTCTTCGGCACCCCACATTCTTTTTTTCTGGAGCCCACCCCCCCAACGGTTCTGTCAGAATTACAGTTTTGCTTTCAGGTCTTGTTCTGAGAGAGGTAAAATTATTTTCCTCAAAAAGCCAGAATTTGCATGAAAATTTATAAAAAAATTGTAAAAAATCAGGGAAAGTTGCCATATGTTTGTGCTTCGGAATATGTGTCATTCATGGTCTAATGCAGATTTTGTTTAAATTTCAAAGCTCTGTGTGATTCGGTTGTTAAATGGGGCCCGATTTGGTAAATTTTGGAGGGAAATCATTTAATAATGAATAAAAATACACGGAAAGTACCCACACGGTTGTACTTCGGGACATGTGTCATAATGCATATTTGGTTCAAGTTTTAAAGCTCTGCATGATTCGGTTGCTAATTAGGCTTAGGGGTAGGGTTAGGGTTAGGGTTAGGGTTAGGGCTGAGGCCTGGCTCACCATACCTATAGGGTTATAGCTATGGCCTGAATACAGGTGAGTATGACGCCTGAAACAGGGTGGGAAAAACAAAGAATGAACATTTTGAGAACGGGGTGAAAAAATAGGACTAACTGAAAAGCTTACAGCAACTGGTATTCCCAGGTGGTCTCCCATCCAAGTACTAACCAGGCCCAACACTGCTTAGCTTCTGAGAACAGACGAGATTGTGCGTTCTCAGGGTGGTATGGCCGTAAGCGAATTTGGACCTCAGCGAAAGCCACTTTCAGGCTGAGGCCTGGCTCACCATACCTATAGGGTTATAGCTATGGCCTGAATACAGGTGAGTATGATGCCTGAAACAGGGTGGGAAAAACAAAGAATGAACATCTTGAGAATCGGCTGAAAAAATAGGACTGACTGAAAAGCTTACAGCACCTGGTATTCCCAGGTGGTCTCCCATCCAAGTACTAAACAGGCCCGACCCTGCTTAGCTTGCAAGATCAGACGAGAGCGGGCATTCTCAGGGTAGTATTGCCGTAAGCGAATTTAGACCTCACCAAAAGCCTCTTTCAGGCTGAGGCCTGGCTCACCATACCTATAGTGTTATAGCTATGGCCTGAATACCAGTGGTTATGACGCCTGAAACGGCGTACAAAAAAAAAAAGAATGAACATTTTGAGAATGGGGTGAAAATATAGGACTGACTGAAAAGCTTACAGCATCTGATATTTCCAGGCGGTCTCCCAACCAAGTACTAAGCAGGCCCAACCCTGCTTAGCTTCCGAGATCAGACGAGATCGGGCGTCCTCATGGTGGTATGGCCCAAGCGAGTTTGGAGCTCACCGAAAGCCTCTTTCAGACTGAGGCCTGGCTCACCATACCTATAGGGTTATAGCTATGGCCTGAATACAGGTGGGTATGATGCCTGAAACTGGGTAGGAAAAAAAAAAGCATTAACATTTTGAGAATGGGGTGAAAAAATAGGACTGACTGAAAAACTTACAGCACCTGGTATTTCCATCCAAGTACTAAGCAGGCCGGACCCTGCTTAGCTTCCGAGATCAGACGAGATCGGGCATTCTCACGGTGGTATGGCCGTTTTTAATAATTTATTTATGTTCAAATGTAGAAAAAAAGTGCTCCATCAGGAACAGGCCTAAGAGTGCCAGGTATCATTGGTGGTTTTTCGCCCCTTAACCTAACCTTAACCCTAATCCAAAACCTAAACCTAACCCTAACCCTAACACTAACACAAGCCGTAATTCTAACTCAAGCCCTAACCCTAACTTAAGCTTTAACCCTAACTCAAGCCCTAGCCCTCACTCAACCCCTAACCCTAACCCTAACCTTAACACTAACCCTAACCCTAACCCTAACCCCAACCCAACCACGCAATGAGATCATTGTCTTGGGGGGCCCATTGTACTCTTACTCAAACCTAACCATAACCCTAACCCTAACCCTAACCCTTTTCATCATAATCTGAAATTGTTTAACATAACAACACTGTATATAAATGGTTTAAGGTTAAAATTAATATTTTGGGGCCTAAAATCATTGACTGCAATGTTGTTACACTCATTGTAAAAACAGCCATTCTGAAGCCCAGAAAAAGACAGAAATGCCTTTCAGGGCACAAAACGCATAAGTATAACACGTTGTGAACTGGATGTAAAATTTTTTTTTTTTCACTCTTTTCATCATAATCTGAAATTGCTTAACATAACAAGACTGTATAAAGTTGGTTTTAGGTCAGAAATAATATTTTGGGGCCTAAAAACTTGGACTGCGTTGTTGTTACACTCATTGTGAAAACAGCCGTTCTGAAGCCCAGAAACAGACAGAAATGCCTTTCAGAGCACGAAACGCCTAAGTAATAGATGTTGTGAACTGAAAGTAAAAAAAAACATCTTCACTCTCTTTTTATCATAATCTGAAATTGTTTAACATAAAAACACTGTATGAAGATCGTTTTAAGTCAGAAATAATATTTTTGGGTCTTAAAACTTTGACTGCAATGTTGTTACACTCATTGTGAAAACAGCCGTTCTCAAGCCCAGAAACAGCTAAAAATGCCTTTTCAGGGCACAAAACGCCTAAGAAAAACATGTGAACTGGATGTAAAAATAACATTTTTTCTCTCTTTTCATCATAATCTGAAATTGTTTAACATAACAATGTATAAAGTTGGTTTTAGGTCAGAAATAATATTTTGGGGCCTAAAAACTGTGACTCTAATGTTGTTACACTCATTGTAAAAACAGCCATTCTGAAGCCCAGATACAGCCGGAAATGCCTTTTCAGGGCACAAAACGCCTAAGTATAACAAGTTGTAAACTGGATATAAAAATAAGATTTTTTCACTCTTTTCATCATAATCTGAAATTGCTTAACATAAAAACACTGTATGAAGATGGTTTTAAGTCAGAAATAATATTTTGGGGTCTTAAAACTTTGACTGCAATGTAGTTACACTCATTGTGAAAACAGCCGTTCTCAAGCCCAGAAACAGCCGGAAATGCCTTTTCAGGGCATGAAACGCTTAAGTAATACATGTTGTGAACTGGAAGTAAAAAAAACATATTCTCACTCTTTTCATCATAATCTGAAATTATTTAACATAAAAACACTATATGAATATGGTTTTAGGTCAGAAATAATATTTTGGGGCCTTAAAACTTTGACTCTAATGTTGTTACACTCATTGTAAAAACAGCCATTCTGAAGCCCAGAAACAGTCGGAAATCCCTTTTCAGGGAACAAAACGCCCAAGTAAAACATGTTGTAAACTGGATGTAATAATAACATTTTTTTCTCTATTTTCATCATAATCTGAGTTTGCTTAACATAACAACACTGTATAAAGTTGGTTTTAGGTCAGAAATAATATTTTGGGGCCTAAAAACTTTGACTACAATGTTGTTACACTCATTGTGAAAACAGCCGTTCTGAAGCTCAGAAACAGACAGAAATGCCTTTTCAGGGCACAAAACGCTTAAGTAATACATGTTGTGAACTGGAAGTAAAAAAAACCTCTTCACACTCTTTTTATCATAATCTGAAATTGTTTAACATAAAAACACTATATGAAGATGGTTTTAGGTCAGAAATAATATTTTGGGGCCTAAAAACTTTGACTGCAATGTTGTTACACTCATTGTGAAAACAGCCATTCTGAAGCCCAGAAACAG